>WJQU01002368.1:0-25000 GCA_029228625.1 Pseudolycoriella hygida | reverse complement strand
TTCTCTAAGAGACTAATTTTTTCTTATTTTTTGGCTTTATAATTCATTTTCAAAGCCTTTTACCAATGTCCGCATGGTGTACGATTCTTTTCTTTTCATCAATTTTACAGTTTTACAAAAAATTGTGGCTAATGTGAAATTTTAGTGAATTTTAAAAAAATGGATGGAAATAAGTTTCTCATTTAATGAAGTAGTTTTCGCGAGAAAACAGAACATTCAAATAAAATTGCATTTTGAATACGAAAGATTTCAATCGAAAAATGAAATTCGATATACCTTACAGATTTCCCAATGAACTCACAACGCGTCAATAATGGTGATAATAATCTTTCGTTGCAAATAAAATGAAATTTTCAAACAAGTCAAAGTATCTTCTGTTTGGATGCTAATGTTTCACTCAAGACAATCTCTGCCTAGCCTTACATATACCATCAGAACACAACAAAGAACTGTACTCACAACAAAAAATTATTTTGCACCACTATTTAGATTTCAAAAAAGTTTTCTTGATATCATTAATGACTATCTTTACGTAAAACAACGCTCTTGAGATGTGGACTTTAAAAATGTGTTAACAAAGTTCATCGCTGAGGCTTTTATAATTCGGCTCGGGACATGTCAGGTCCGTCTGAAACTTGAAAATGTAAATATCCCTTTTCAACCTAACCTCAACAAACCTGAAATCTCCATTAACCTGAAATTTGGATGTACCTGAATCTAAGGTATGTCATTTTAATGGAGTACATTTACTGACAAGAAATTTGGGAATGTGAATGACAGCTGTAAGTTATTCTATAGAAAACATCAGGTAATTCGGTAATAGATCGAATTACCTGGACACAAAATTACCTGACACAGGTAAAATTTTTATGACCTTTTTGTCAGTGTAACTATGCCCACAGATATCAATACGAAAGTGACAGATGCGAAATTTTTCTAATACGGCACCACCCGTTTAAAGCGTTCGATTTGAATGAATTGAATGATAGGATGACATTCGGTGTTGCCTACTTCGAAAAAATTCGCATCTGTCACTTTTGCATTGTTATGTAAATCTACAGTAAGACACCATGCAGATATAGTCAGCTATTTAACGAAAATGATTTTTTCTTAACACACTAGAAATTCTTTAATTTTTTTTTTTCATTGAATTTCCCAGAATTTCCGCGGAAAGAAAAATTGAATGTCCAAGGAAGACTAAAGAAACTCAACACTCTTGTCATGTCAATAAAAAATCACTTTCATTATTATCACTTAGTGAATCTAGGCTATATCTTGAGTTTTTGCAAGAAATGTCTTTTCGTTAATTAGGATGTTTTTTTCTTGCTTAAATCTAAGTTTAAAAACGAAACATCGGTGTTTTAATAAATAATGAAGTCATTCAAATTACAATTTATTTTTTCTTTATTGTTTATAAGTTAGTTATTAAAAAATGTTTATATTTCTTTTTCTATTCACTTAATAGTCTTACCTTTGGCACATGAATTATTCACAGATGTCCGACTCTATTTAAAATACTTTTTATGGACAAATATTCAAGTAATAATTGTAAATCGAGAGCAATGTCAATGTTACATAATTATAATACTTAGAAGAATTAGTTAACAAAATTTTCTTTTGATAATTTGTTTTTTCTTTTCTCCCACTATAATAAACTCTCCGAATGATAATTTACTTTTCAACTATTAAAAGAAAAAATTCTGAGATCTGAATCACAGAAAATAATATTAGAATAGATGACATCACGTTGAACAAAGGGATGAGAAGTTGTGTAACTCTCATTTCTCTGCATTGAGCGTCAAAAAATCTAACGATTTTTTTTCAAACATTGGATCAACAAAAAATAGTTGGTTTTGTTTAAACACTTAAGCTACGATTCGGAAATCATGTTTTAGAAGGAATTTTCTTTAGTAGGTCGATTTCAAATTTTTATTTTTTTGCCAGACCTGGAACACACACAGTCTGACTAATTAAATCATTGCCCACAAACTAATTGTAACATATTTTTTAATGTTTTTTACTTTTAACTTTAACATACTATACTGCGCTACTAAAGTAGTCCAGAATAAACTAGATACATTTCAAAGAAAAGCATATACCTCCAAAAGAGGACTGGATCTTTTGGCTGTCATGCTATCAAAGATAGTAACACCACTAATGAGATTATCTTCATCTGCTCAGATAGTCAAGCGGCTTTAAAAGCTCTCTCATCAGTTGAAATAAAATCAGCACTAACTTTAGAATGTTGGGATTTACTAAACAACCTTGCTTCAGACAACCGCATAGACTTATTGTGGGTACCAGCTCACTCAAATATAAAGGGTAATGAAAAAGCCGATGAATTAGCGAAAAAGGGAGCAATGAGTAAATTCATAGGTCCAGAGCCAGTAACGGGATCACCATATTCCAATATAAGACGTAAAATAACAAAACTAAGGTCCGAAATGTTCGCTTCACATTGGCATAGTATCCCAAGCTGTCGCCAAGCTAAAAATTGTATTAGAATTGACAATAAAACGTCGAAATACCTGTTAAATGTAAGTAGAACTAGACTGAAAAAATATGTTGGCATAGTAACAGGACACTTCGGCTTCAATAAACACTTAACAACAATAAGTAATCGATCGGATCTAAGCTGTGACCTATGTGGGGAACACATAGAAACAGCTGAACATTTTCTTTGCTACTGCCCTGCTTTCATTACAGCAAGAAGAAAGCATCTAGGCGGTTACACCATTAGATATAGCCTAATTAGATCTTTGCAACCAAAAGACATCCTGAACTACATTGCTAGTACAGAAAGGTTCCATACAACATCAAATGTCTAAACAACATTATAGTGAGCACAATGGGCCCAAAGGTGGCCTCCGTGCGCGTTCTATCATTAGAACAGTAGAATTAGAGCCGTTCGCTGGCGTTTAGTCGACTGGGTCTCAAGACGGTCTCTAACCTTTGGACTACATCCTAGACTTGTCAAATGTTCAGCAAAAATGTAGAGGAGAGTTGCGCCGAATTAAAATTCATTGTCAGCCGAATGCGGCCAAACGAAACGTCGGCACACGGCTCTAAGTAGAATGCAATCAGATGCCAAGGATCACATTAACAAAATAATTTTTTTCTATTCCATTATGCCAAAAAGAATCTTTAAAGTGAAAGTCCTACCTCAAGCTACCTCAAATGTTCATGTTAATCGCCCAAATACATTTTCGAGGCTGTCCATGTCCATAAATGCATGCGGATATGGACGTCCAAGAATAAACTGTATTTGAGAAGCTTTTCAGATTTTTTTACATAATTTCGAAACAGCTCCCAACTGGAAACAATTTGATATGTTTGTTGTTTGTAGCGACTTTTCGAAATGGTAAATCCATTGAATCAGAGCCTTTTATAAGGATTTTGAACTGGGGTGCACATTTTCCTAAGAGAAGATTTTTCTCTAGAAAAGGGCGTACGTCGAAGTATTTGAATTGTAGCGGTTTCATTTACTGGGGTGCACCGCGTCGCACTGTCAAAAAGTGGGTCGCACCGACGGGGGCGTGGGGTGCATTTTCCCCCCGAATTTATATGTTATAAAAGCCCCTGCACTGAATACATTTCTGCATACTGCATAAAGGTGAAGGTGTTGAAGATCATCATGTGAAATTTGATGAGTCTGAACGGAGGTTTGTGAAGGTTGGGATTCGCAAGAAAGCAGACGGAATGTAATAAAACATCAGGGTCAATATTTTCAACTCATGAGTGCGATGTTTCCTCACCAATTATCCCCTCTGCTCTAGCTCACGCCAGATAAATTTTCACGTGCGAAGGAAGATACGAGGTTGGTTGGTTGGTTTATTTAGGAAACATAATTCAGTTCGCTACACAGCTTACAAAATACACTTAAATACTATGAAGCTAAATTAATTGTATCTCCGTCTGTTTAACGTCCTGAATTAAAGCACTGAGGCCATCTTTGTTGGGCCTATTGTGCTGCATCTCCTTCTCTATTAACTTTAAACTCCCCTTTCGGGTTCCATCAGTCTCCTGCTCCTTGTGATAAAGGAGAGCACGTCGACTAATTTCAGTTTAAGCTGCTCTTCGGGGGTCAGATAGAAGTCTCCTAAGAGCTTCGTTCTGAGGCCTTTTAAAGCCGGACAAGTGCATATGAAATGCCTCGCCGTTTCTGGTTCTAGTCCGCAGCCACTGTACGTCGGATCTGCAATGATTCCCATCTTGCTGAGATGGTAATTGAAACTGTTGTGACCTGTTAAGATTCCTACAAGTTTGCTTAATTCACTCCTGTTGAGGCTCAACAGAAATTTTGTGTTTTCGGCATTACATCCGATAAAAAATTCTTTAGATTGCCTACAGGTTGGGAGCGTTTCCCATCTATCCTGGTGGCACCGATTCATTTTCGTCTTCACTAAGGACTTAATTAAGCCTGCATGTCTGCTGACAGCAGGTTCTGGCCCAATGAATGTGGAACTGCTTCCCTCTCTGGCCGAGGGTAAAAGTGGTATAAGGTTCTCATCAGTTGAAAATAGAGGTCCAGTACATCATCAGAGGTTTTTACACTATCGTACAACGACGTCAACATAATTTGAAGATAATTCTGGGTCTTCCAGACAGGGGGGTCTGAGATTTCGTAGGGGGGTTAAAAAATAGCTAGTTTTTCCTGGATGTCATTTAGCTACTTTTTGTACACTTTTACTTATTTCGTGTGTTTAAAGTGAACTTGTACAAAAAAGTGTGGTTCGGGAATAGCTGCCATAGCATACCTAGGAGCAACGTTTCTCAAGGATCATGCATCGGAGATAAAAAATTTAATAATTTCACTCCATGGATCTCATATTGACTTGCACCTTCTAATGGCAAAAACGAAAATCTTCGATTGAGAAAACGAATAGACCTGGGATGAGTTCCATATCTGACTAAAACAAAAATTTCAAACCCACTCACTCCAGATGTCATGACATGTCATAAGCAAAAACAAAATTTGAAGAAAATTAGTGAAAAATTTCAACGAATTTTTGGAAATAAAATCAAAGCGAAAAGTTCGAAACATTTTTGAAAATTCTTTTCTTTCGGTATTGGCAAGGAAAACTTAGTGAAAATTAGAGATTAATTTCTAAAAGTTTCAACAAGAATCTCCAAGAATGTTTTATTCAATTTTGTCGCTCACTCAGTTTTTGTTGCTGAAAATCACTGAAATTATTCGCTAACAGAGGGCGTTTTCCGATCTATTATTGTGTGTGAGGCGCCATTATTTGCAGCGGTCAACTTGTTAAACGAAAACACACTATGTTACATAAGTTGAAGCCACTCTTAATTTGACCATAAGCATAAATACTTGAAGAAAGTTAACTAAAAATTCTAACGGGAAAAACTGAATACGCTACAAAGTTAAATAGAAAAATTCTTTGTTTAATTTTTTCGCAATTTTTTTTAAGTAAAAACAACTTAGAGAAAGTTATGGAATAAATTTAACGAATTCCAACAAGAAAAATTGAATTAGCTACAAAATTAAACAAAGAATCTCCAAGAATAATTTATTTAATTTTGACACTCACTCAATTTTTCTAGTTGAAGTTATTCTGTAACTTTCTATAAGTTTTTTTTTTTTTTGCTTATGACGACGTCAGGCAGCCTTTACCATTGAAGAAAAGAGATTTGAAAAATTGGGACCTTTTGGTTCAACTTCACTCTCAAGAAATTAAACAACTTATTTTCTACAAACTTCATTTTGATTATGACAAGAGCTAGAAAATCTGAAACGATTTAATTTTCATTAAAAAATACAAAGAAACTTCTTTCATTTTCTTCCATTATGACTCACATGTCTTCAGGCTATAATTGTAATTAAATAATTTTTTAGTAAAAAAACAATCAAAAGACTCTTCGATTAAATTAAAGTAAATCAATGAAACAATGATTTTCGAGATTCTACACACACATATATCATTCTCATGTTATTTATTATATAGTTTATGAGTTAACCGTGCTTTAATTTTTATTCAAGACATTATGAAAGTTGAACAAGACGAATTGTTTTATTTACATTTTTTTAGTTCATTTTTATTTCATATAATAATTTTTTTTAATTATAATTAATCTTTTGATTGATTTTCCATTTTCATTTTTAAATTAATTTTTTTTTTTGGTTTTTGTTAATTTCGTTAATTTAATTTACCTGTAATTTTAGATTTCTAATTCAATAGTATTTGTATTTACGTTAATTGTTCTTCCTTAAAGTAGTTTTAACCAATGGTAGATAGTGGTACATTTACAGAAGGTGATGGCACCGGAGAAGGAGATGGAGCTATTAAATTTAGTGTCGCAGTCGTTGATTCTGAACCAAGGCATTTTTCTTCGTAAACTCGGTCCTAAAATTGATTAAAATCGTAGAACGAAAACAACATTAAAAAAAAGTCTTTTTTGGTTTGACGTCACTGTTCTTGGCATCAAGAAAATTGAAAGAATTTCGAAGGGCATTGTAAACGACAGTGGCGTCGACTTCTCAACGGGGGTAGCGAAGTGACATTTGTATGCCTCTCCTTCTTGCTTCAATTTTTTATTTATTTGCCTCTCGCTTACTCCGTTCCGTTCAGGCCCGTAGCCAGGGTCTGCTGCCAGGGGGGCTCGAGCCCCCCACCGAATTGATAAAATTACATGAAATTTTGAGAAAATTCTCTTTATTTCGCGCATTTCACATTAATACAGTCGTATTTTTGGTATAGGGTTTTCGTTAAACAGGGTCGCCGATAGAAGGTGTTTTGTGTTTGGCAGCTTAGTATATGTGACCGATAACACGCCACTGTCGTTAAGAGTGTCAAAAGTTTTTTCTTGCAATGTAGAACCGAAAATCTATTTCAATAACGAAATGGAAACATTGAATTGAGATTGGAAAAGAAAAGAATGATTGCGCCGCAGGCGAAAATTTCATGTATTGAAAACGATCATGACGTCAAGATTTATATTTTTTCACAAAATTCGCAACATTTCAGTTTCGCCAGGGGGGCTCTGAAGACGCTCAGGGGGGGCTCTGAGGATACAAAGAGTTCCCACACCATTGCTGTACTCGACACGAATGTTGTTCGCAGGGTCTATTTTGGGGAACTTTGTTCTTAAGTTGAATTTCGGGAATTTTCAGAAATTTTCTGTAATATTATGGGATTTTCACAAATTTAAATTCCCGAAAATAGGCCCTGGTTGCTCGAGTGCCAATTTCGATGGAGGTAGAGTGTCCAAGTCCATAACTTTGTTGAGCGCCCTACTAGCATTTACCTAGGTGAGAACATTTCTGCTAACGAAATCAATGGTCTCAGATGTCATGGGAGGTACTTCAGTAGGGCCTTTAACATTACCTTGGGTAGAGATGAGCGGGTTGCCCGAAACTTCGAAAAACGCGAACCCGAATTTTTTTTCGGGTTCATGGGTTTCGGGTTTCGAAAATTTTAATCGGGTCGGGTTCGGTCCGGGCCGGGTTTGGAAACAGTTCGGGTTTCGGGTTTCGAAAAATGGTCGACCCGCTCATTTCTAACCTTTGGTAATTTCTGTGGATCTTTAAAATTCTTATAGTTAGTGAAGTATTGAATTGTTTGGCCATCGGGTCGGGTTCGGTCCGGGTCGGGTCGTTGCATCATTTTATTCGGGCCCCGATCCTTTATTGACTTTTTATATTTTACAAAACTCGTCTAAATTTTATCATCTTACATTACACGAATTTTGTTTTAGTCTAAGGTCCGTGAAGAATGCTGACGTCGGGCCTTGAAATAATTTTTGTTTCGAAGTAATTTGGGTGGTGAGTTTCGAAAAACTTGAGTGTCTGATTCGGTCCGGGTCGGGTTTTGAAACAATTCGGGTTTCGGGCTTCGAAAAATTTTATCGGGTCGGGTTCGGTCCGGGTCGCGTTTCGAAAAATGGTCGACCCGCTCATCTCTAACCTTGGGTAATTTCTGTGGATCTTTAAAATTGTTATAGTTCGTGAACTGTTGAATTGTTTGACCATTTTTATTATTCCCTCGACTGAAAGTCAGAGTCTTACACCAGAAAATACCGAAAAATGTCTGTACCCACACACTATGTGTAAGAATGTTATGAAAAATGTTCAAAGTCTGTTACCATTTTTCGTTCAAAATTATTTTTTTAATCGACACAGAATCAAAGTCCTGAGGCTAAATTCGAAGATGGGCTATACGGGACTAAGGATCTGGTAGTTGTTCATCAAAAATACCAATTAGGCTGGAGTAGTTGAAAAGTAGTAGAACGATATAATCATAAAGTAGAAAAGTAAAAGAATAAAATAATTTGATTTTTAGCTGGTTGCTCAGTGTATTACATCTTCGTAAGCATTGCAGGAAGACGAGCTTTGACTATCGAGATATTACTGTAGCTATCGTGGTGATAGTTCATCTGATCGTGGCGATAGTCGAGCTATTGTGGCGATAGTTGAACTCTCGTAACTATCGTCAGATATCGTGGGATAGTTGAACTGTCGTAACTATCGTGACTATAGTGCGATAATTGAACTATCATGGGTAATTAACCTATAGTGGCGGCAGTTAGTTATCGTGGCGATGACTGAACTATAGTGTAGATAGTTGGACTATTGTGGCTTACCTGAGCTTTGTCATATTTTAATCTTTTCCATATTGTCACTTTTGGTTCAGGTGGTCCGTCAGCGCCGTTATAGTTCGGATTTGAAAATGTTAACACCGATCGCGTGGATCCAATTGGGGATCTTTTTCCCTGTTTTCTTTTGGAATTGAAAACTAGAACTGAATTATGAGAAACGTCTTGTTAAAATATGGCCGACTCATGCCGCATTCCGCAGACACTCACCCACGATGATGGTTATGACGATGACAAGTAAACCAAGTAAAACTATCGTTGCGATCAATATAATTTTCGCTTGACTATCTGTATTGTTTCTACCATCTCGATCGTCATTTGTGTTTCCCGGTTGTGTTGATTCTTCGATGTCAGTATAATCGTTCGGCTCGGCATTTGTTGATTGTACTGGGATATCTTTCTCTGTTAAAAATTTTTTTTTTATATTTATTTCTCCCAAAATCAACTAAAAATGTTTACTTATTTTGCAGCTTCGGTCATCCGATTTGTCCGGACATGCGCAATCATACGATTGCCCTTTAAACAAACACAGATGACTACATCCACCGTTGTCGATGGAACAAGGATTTACATCAAATGGCTGCCGACTTTGCGATACCGATCGAATATCTAACGCCGCACTTAGTCCATGTCGAATTTCGACGCCAATTGCACTGCCCGATTTCGGAGCGCGGAATACCGATTTGTTGAACCAATCCGTCCAGTAAATGTACGATCCCGATATTGCCACACCAAAGGGATGCGTTGCATGTTGAACAATTTGCTTCCGCTTTTTGCCATCAAAATCAGACACTTCTATGCGATCTTCTAAAGCGTCAGTCCAATAAAGTTTTCGTGGTCTAAAAGCGACAACAATCAAGCAATCGTCAAAGCATTCGGTTAACGAAAAACTAAATTACCCGAAATCGATAGCCAGTCCAATAGGGAAACCTAGATTTGAATCAACAATTACTTTTCTGTTGGAACCATCCATCAAACTGCGTTCAATTTTAGGTGGTTTGCCCCAATCCGTCCAGAAGATAATTCTGTGAATAAATCAACGTTTAACCGAGTCTGATGAGAGTTTCGATTTTGAAGACTTTACCCTCTTTTTGGGTATGTTATCAACGATCTCGGTTCATTGAGGTCTTTTTCAATGATAACTTTTCTACAGCTTCCATCCAGACGGGATACTTCAATCATCTAGCGATTGCATTGAACAATTAATTTAATTAACGAAAAATTAAATTTTTAAAAATTACTTTGGCTTCCGTATCCGACCAGTATAAATTATGCGCCAACCAATCCACTGCAATTCCATTCGGTGTACTCAATCCCGTTGAAATGATCGTCTTAGAATGGGACATATCTTTCATATTTACTACTTTGATTGCGTCAACGTGTACGTCAGCGTAAAATATTTTCGATTCATTGTAATGATAATCGAGCACCACAGCGCCATGGACGTTTTCAATAGGAAGAACCACATCAAACAAATCGGGAGTATCTAAAGATATTTGACCAATTCCAGAACGAAGTGCCAAAAGCAAATAATCCTGTGGCATTGCATTGCACTGAGTGGTGCTGTCGTTTATCATTTTTGTACCAGTTAGACATTTGCACGTAAATCCGTTGGGATTTCTCAGACACAGATGGGAGCATTCACCGTTGTTTGTTCCACATACATTTTGATCAATGGATTTATCTTTTTCAACCACCTTAACATCCATCAGTCCTTGCAAATTATTTTTCAAAACTCTGTGCACGTAAGGATCGCTTTTATTTAAAACATGCAACGATGTCGAATTCCAATCAGTCCAGTAGACGAACTCTCTTGTAACTGCAATTCCATAAGGGTAGGGAAGTTCCTCTGCTAAAGTCAATCTTTTATTTCCGTCATAATCACAAGACTCAATTCGCTTGGTTTGTGCATCCACCCAATAGATTCGCTTTTCCGCCGAATCGAGTGATATGCCATTCGGCCACACTATGTTCGACGTGATGACTTTCGTCCGTCTCGTTCCGTCCATATTAGAGCGCTCAATTTTCGGATAAGTTCCCCAATCCGTCCAAAATAGCACTCCAGCTTTGTAGTCCAAAGTAATACCACGAGGCGCTTCCAGGTCCTCATACAACAAGACGGCACGATTTTTTCCGTTCAATTCGGCAACTTCAATCGTTCTACGTCCTCCGTCCGTCCAATACAATTTACGTCCCACTGAGTCCACCACAATTCCATCCACATTATCCAAACTGTCGGACAGAATCTGAGTGATATGAACACCATCTGCCGATGCCCGTATTATCACGTCTTCAATAGTGTCAGACCAATAGATGTCGCCGGTTACGAGATCTACATCAAGTGCAACCGCTGAGTGAATCGATGGAAATGGCATTATAACGTCAATCAGATGGTCAATGTCCAGTGAAATCTGTCGAATGTCAATACGATGAGCTAGAATAATGTACTTAATTGGACCATCGTGACACGTTCGACTGTTTTTTGATTTGACGCCAATCGGACAAGCGCAACTGAAACCTTTCGGATTTAACAAACACATATACGAGCAACCCCCATTAGACACACTGCACGGATTCGCAATCGTCTTTCGCTCTCTATGAAATATTCGTATGTCCATCAGGTCGCTTGTATTACTGACGATCGTTCGTCGGTTTTTTCCGGTAAATTTGTCAACCATATCAATTGATTGCGTTTCCCAATCTGTCCAGTAAACTTTGTCTCCATAAATGTCCAATCCGAATGGATGTAACAGTCCCGTTGAGAGTAACTTTTTGCGACCATTTCCATCGAAGTTGACGTATTCCAATGTTTTTATGCCGCCGTCAACAAAGTATAAACGACTGTTCATTTGATCCACAGCAAGACCGTTAGGAAAAAGCAGATTTTGAGTTACTATCGCGACCCGATCAGTTCCGTCCATATTGGCCCGTTCAATCATAGGCGTTGATCCCCAGTCTGACCAGAACATAAGTCCATCTGTTGAATTAAATTTTTATTAATTTTGACTACACGTAACTTAAACAATTATAATGAATAATGAAAATCTTAAAAATGATCAAATTCTCAATGTGTAAAATCTTTCGAAAACGCCACCGAAGAAAATAAAAAAAAGGATCGAGGTTTGAGTTAGAATTACTTGAATAAGTACGAACGTTACACGAGAAAGACAGACAGACATGTTTTGCTTTCAGTGAAAAAAAAAAATTGTTTTTTTGGAATTACCGATAGGATCAACCACGATATCTCTTGGTTTTCCCAAACTTTTCCAAATCAAAAGAGCTCTGTTTTTGCCGTCAGTCGTTGCTACTTCAATTCGATTTGTGCCTGGATCCGTCCAATAAAGCTTATTCGTAACCCAGTCCAGAGCAAGACCAGCAGGTGACACTAAATTCGCCGTTAGAATGTGTTCTTGGTGGCTACCATTTAGGAATGAACGACTTATTGCACTGCGACCAACGTCAGTCCAGTAGATGAAATCACTTTTACTGCACCAATCCAGAGCAATTGTGGATTTTAATCCATCCAAAGGAATTACCTGCAAATTAGTTCAATTTTGAAATGGACAAAGTTGTCAAGTTCTTGAAGTATTACCATATCGACTTCAGCTGAAATATTTCTGGACGCCAGCTGACGAGTTCGTATATCCTTTTTCCTGGCAACCAACAACAACTTGTCTGGAACGGAAGTACACGTTTTCCTGAAACAATGCAGCAGTTTACTTCCGTTGCATTCAAAATTGAGGAAAAGTTTGTCTTACTGGTCGTCTTTTAGCGTTAAGCCGATGGGACAGCCACATCGTCTTGTGACTTTATTCGGCAAACACAAATGTGAACATCCTCCCTTTAAACCTTTTTTATCAACGACACATCGATTGGTATAAGTGGGTTGACGAGCCGGATGGTAACTGTGTATGTCCATTGGAAAATGTAATCGGTCGTGAATGGTGCGAAATCCCTTCCCGGTAATTTTATTTGCCGCTGAAATTGATTTCGTGTGCCAGTCCGTCCAAATCATCAAATCTTCAAAAATTGTCAAAGCGAATGGATGGGGCAGATTGTTGCTTAAAATCTATAATTATAGTTTGACTGAAAAATGTGGAAAATGTGGAGATTTGGGCGCGGAAACCTTTTTCCTATTTGATCCGTCATAGTGACAACTCTCAATGACGTGGTGTTTAGCATCCGCCCAATATATTTTATCGGCCGGATAATCGATAGCCAAGCCATTAGGCCAAAAAACTCCATCAGTTGCAATAATTTTTCGCTCCGACCCATCCATGTAGGCACGTTCGATTTTGGGATTCGGTCCTGAGGTTGTAGTACCTACTCGTTGTCACAAATTCTTCAATGCAAAACTCATCAGTCATACACAACTTACCCCAATCAGTCCAAAAAATGAACGCCTCTCCAGGGTGGACAACAATAGCTCTCGGCTTATCCAGATCATTTGCAGCTACGACAGCTCTAAGTGAACCATCGAATGTAGACACTTCAACTCGACGAGTTCCTGCATCCGTCCAAAACATCAGATCGTGAATCCAATCAACTGCCAATCCAGATGGAGATTCAAGACCATATTTAACAACAGTCTTTATTCCAGTTCCATTCATGTAAGACATCTTGATCACATCCGTCGATACATCCGACCAAAAGAGGTAATGTTTACTGTAGTGATAGTCAATTGCGATGGCATTGTGAAGTCCTTTTACGATGGAAATGTATTTGCTGTTGCTCAATGCTACTTCACGGATGTCTGCCCGATTTGCCATTATGAGCTTCACAGCACCTCCTAATGCTTTACATGTCCGCAAATCAGGTCGCAATATGTAACCATTTGTGCATGAGCAAACAAAGCTTCCATGTTTGTTGATACAATTTTGTGAACAGACGGAGTCGACCGTGAATGCACACTCATCTATATCGGTGCAACTAAACAGAAATTCGGAATACATTCATTGAGCATTTTATTTCTTTTTTTGGGGGGATTAGTGATAAGAATCTGAGATTTTGGGATGAGAATCCAGAACTAAAACCATGAACCCGAATGTGATATTCGGGTAAGAGAATTGAGAATCTGAGATTCGTGGGTTTTGGTGTATGTAGTAATTGTACGTGACAGTCTTTTGTTTCGATCTTTGTAATTCATTTTCAACGGGAACTTTGTTGCAGTTTAGACCGAGGCTAACTTCATTGCTATAAAATCAGCTGATTTTGTTTGCAATGAAGTTAGCAACTGCAGCTAACTTCACGCTGAGCGTTACTTGTAAAGATGTGTAAAGATCAAAACAAAAGACTTTTACGCACCCGGTTTACTGTCTCATAAAATTAATTGACAATAATAAATATCAAAGGTGAAGACTCACTTGTGCTTATTTTCATGGAGAATGAAACCGACACGACATGCGCATTCGTCTTTGTTGTCAGACGAAGTAACGCAAAGCTGTTCACATTTTGATCTTGCATCACATTTCTTCGGCGTAGGGCAATTTTTTTCATCTTCTCCATTGGGGCAATCATTACGTCCGTCACAAACGTGTTTTTGATTTACGCATATGCTTAATGATCGAGTTGAATTTTTATTTATAGGACACACAAACTGTCCGACTTCGCACACACTCGGACAGTCACGTTCATCTTCGCCATTTTTGCAATCTGCCACACCATCACACAACCAAGTTTTCTAAAACACCATTTTGTCATTGTTTAGGTAACTGAATTTAGACTTCATAAATTTCTTACCATTATACATCTACCATCCTTACAACTATGTTCATCACTAGCACAAGATCGACTACGTTCTGCTGCTTCGTTGCAATTCTTCTCATCTTCACCACTATCACAATCCTGCTCTCGATCACATCGCCACTGTCCGGGTATACAAGTACCATCACCACATTTAAACTCAGTCGTTGAGCAACTAGACGGCTTCGATGGACAACCTTCTTCGTCGCTCCAATCCCCACAATCGTTATCATTATCACAACGAAATCGATTCAAAATACATTTACCAGCGTGTAGATTTCTGCCGCGTGATGATTTACATTTGAATTCCCCTTCCGGACACATGGACATAGATGCTTCTAAAGTGAAATTTTCTTTTTTGTCAAATCAATGTACGACGATTTTCGCAAATGTAACTTACGGCAATTTAATTCGTCTGATTCGTCCATGCAATCGGCGTCGCCGTCGCATTTGAATGACGCTGATATGCAATTACCATCATTACATTGAAACTCGTCGTGACTGCAACTGATCAATTAGAAATACAAATTAAAAATAGCCGAAAGTTGTCGGAGGGTGCATAAAAATTGAAAAATTGTTAAGAGTTATCCGTTTCTTCGATTGAGTGTAATTCCTCTAAAACCACTAACGAACTTAATACTCAAAAAATTTCCTTATTCGTTTCTTGAAAACTGAAATTCTATTATCAAAAATGCTCACCGCAGAAACGTCAAGTTTTTTTTCGAATTCTAGGCAGACAAAAGTAATTCGAGGAATGTAATGACATTTTATTAAATTAATGATCACGTCCCTACCTACGTACGTCCTCAGTCCCCACCAAACTACCGATAAAATTAAAAAATAAAATAAAAAAATTTTCCATCAAAAAATATTTCTTTTCATCAGAAAAACATTCACCTCTGAGTTGTCCTCTTCGACTACCTTCAGAACACTTCGTGTCACCATCGAAACTCTTCACGTCACCTTCGGCTGCCTTCGGAACACTTCGTATCACCTTCGACTACCTTCGGGTACCTTCGAAACACTTCGTGCCACCTTCGGCTGCCTTTGAAACACGTCGTGTCACCAATTCTTCTCACTGATCTATATAATTTTGCCGAAGAAGCCAATATGGTATATGGTTTTTGGGGGGAAGGGGACTGCGTCACGCTCTACGCTACCGCTCCGAGCATGAAAAGTGGCTCGCTAATAAGGGACATACTGTCTACCATTTAGAAAATCTTCTTGATTTTTCTCGAAATATTTTTTTTTACGGAAACTCGATTCAAAAAGTCACAAATTCTCTGAAAAAAAAATCGCGAAAATTTTCATAGGACTCGTCCCTACCCCTTATACATTAACTTACGCAGTCTTGGTGCAGTTCACTTCGTCCGAAAAGTCTTTACAATCGTTGTCGTTATCACACACCCACTGCTGCTGAATGCATAAACCATTTTGACACTCAAACTGATCCTCGGAACAGTTCAATCGAGCGCCGCAATGCGTTTCGTCGGAATAGTCTCCGCAATCGTCATCACCATCACTAAAAATTATTTCAGATACAATCAGCTATAATGTTCATGCTTAGTGAAACACCAGATAACTTACCACAACCAAGAATGAGATATGCAAATAAATGTTCGTGGACACATTACATGTAAACCTGTGGATTTACATTCGTTTCGAATCGTTTCAATTATTTCCTCGTTCGTGCCATTAGCATCACACTCTTCTTCATCCTCACCGTATTCGCAATTAAACTCTCTAGCAAAAGTATGCAATATTTAGACCCTTTATTGATTTCCATATCGTGTATTATTAACTCACCCATCACAAAGGTTATACTTCGGTATACAGCTGCAACTGCGCGTACACAAATATTCGGTTGCTAAACACGCTAATGAACATTCCACTTCTACCGGAGCATCGCCACTGTCATTCGGTTCCATCAAATCTTTTTCAGGATCGATAATTTGATGTTGTGGAACAAACGCATTGACGCGACCATGAGATACATGTTCATAATGGTCCACCCATTGCCATCGACCATCGTCATTTCTCTCACCATAACCTCGTATTCCGTAGAAATCAGAATAGTGGCTCGATCCAAGGCCAGGTGAAGGTGGAATTACACCGATTGGAAGTTTCACACCACCTGCTCGGTAGCTGGCATCATACGGCTGCTGTGACATAATCGGTGGTGGTACACCCGAATGTCCACTAGGTTCGGTTATGATTGTACCAAGGGAATAGGATGAATGGCGATCGTTGTGGCCATGTTTTGGCTGTTTTGTTGAAGGAAGACTTCCCTGCGGTCGCAGAGCACTTGATCCAAAAATTTGTCTAGCTGCTCCAGGATTTGATAACGGAATTCTTGTTGTTTTATCGTTGTACAAATCAGGCCATTGAGTTGTGTCATCGTCACAAATACCTGTTAAGATAATGAAATTGTGGGGTTTATTTACAAATCCAAATCTTTCATGTTTGGCATCTTTATCATAATCTTGAAGTATAACATTTCAGTGTCTGTTTCTATTTATATCTACAGTTTGAAATGTCACTTACTTTAAAGTAAGGGATAATTACGTTCAGACTTTGATTATGTAGAACTTATCACGCTTATCGAACCTTATCAGAATAAATAAGTTAAAAATGCTGACAGCACACACGTATGCCACTACAAAGAATATTTCAAAGTTGTCGTCAACGTTGTTAAAACGGGAAGCAGTGGAGGAAACGTTTTTATGTAATATTTATGTAATAAAGTTCTAAAGAAAAAAAGATGTACATAAAAGTGTGCGTTCTATATATTTTCCGAATAGTTTCATTAGATTGCGCATCATGAATGGTGTCTAAATGTCTCAAACCTTTATTCAGTAATCGAAATCTCTGAAATATTTGTTCAGAAACGCAAAGTTGCAGCCAGCGATGTAACTATTTTCTTACTCTTTATCTTATTCTTTTTCGCCGCTACATCTCCAACTTTCTGTTTCCGAATCTTCAATTTTTTTGGCAAAACAAAATAAATGCAATTCTCCTCAAAGCTTGATCTCAGTGAAACGAAATCTTTCCCTCACGGAGATGAAATCGTACACATTTGTGTACACACATTGAATGAATGAGAATGAAACGTGTGTTGTTATGACAACCGCGTACTAAATCGAAAAATCAATTTAGACGACATTTTTTGGAACTAATTCGATGAATGTTTTTATACGAAATTTTCGATTTATTTTGTTGCAATGTTTTGTGCATAATTGGCAATGCTCAAATGTCATAAACTATCGTATAATACAAGGGGAACAATCGCGCAATCAAAGTCTCGGTGGGTGAAAATTCTCGAAGCTAACGCCCCTTTAAATTTCACCCCATCTCGACTATAATTACGAAATTATTCCCCTTGTATTATAATATACTATTTCAGTCATATCACATATCCTTTATTGCTTACTCCATCCGAAAGTTGAGCATTCTATGTATGTTTATCACCTACGAAAACCATGGATTACATCTGGGATGTTTTTTTTTTTTTTTTATTTTTACTAGTGATGCAAAACTCTTGTCTTCACTAGTGACGTAAAACTTTTGTTGTCACTTGTAAGGTAAAACTGAACGGTGTTCTGCACCATCTTTGTCATTCTATTGTTACCACAATGAAAACACTCAGTTACTGCAGAATACCGTTCAACTAGAGTTGTGCGCCGGTATGTAGTTGATCGGCGGCGGCGCGCTGAAATTTACAAAATATCGGCGGCGGTGGCACGCCGTCCGTCGTCGTGTCTGTTTAAAATTCACTTATAAAATTAAAGTTTCAATGCATTGAAAATACCAATAGATAGGTGATAACGTGGTATTTTGGAAACAAGCAGACCAGATTTTCAAAAATTTCTGTACCACTGTATCCATCGAACTTGGGCCGACCCTTAGAAGACGTCCATCGACAAAAACGTTCCTCTCAATTTTCTTCAAAAATAAAAAAAAAATTTGGGCTAGTAGCCGACCTTACCGTTAATATTTGGATCCACCTGTTGCCCTAATAATTAGAGGCAAAATTTTTTTAATGCAATTAGGCCCTTGATTATCTCTCAAATAGAAAATAATTTGCACTGTTTATATAAAAAAACACATACGGCCGCAGCCGTTTTTACGGCCCTAGCTGAGTCCAAGAGCGCAAACTCAAAAAATTTTCGTTCATGAATTGTTGGACTCCTAACGACCTATAGAATAAAAAAGGATTTATGGAATCGGATAAGATTTACTCCAGACATGCGCAAAAAACAGCTATGTAACTAGTAGAGAATCGCCCATAAAACTTCATTCTTCGTAACGTGTCTGAAAATTTAGAAAGCATCTGAAAAAAACGGAGTGGATCGAAAAGTCAGATTATCTGCCCATCGCTTTTGAAAGTCTAAACAATTTTCATTTCCACTAATATCTAATGTCTAAATCTTTCGAACTAAAATATCTCATTTTATTTTGGAAGAGAATTTATAAGAGAAATGGTATTTCTGAAACTAAATCTGAAAGAAAATTTTAACTCCACGACTGGGACCCGAACCCAGAATCTTCAGCTTTCGGGTTCGGGTCCCAGTCGTGGATTTAAAATTTTCTTTCCGATTTAGTTTCAGAAATACAATTTCTCTCATAATTTCGCTTCAAAAATTAAATGCTCGAATTTCGTTCACTTCAGTCACTGATAACTGAAAAATGATTCAATTACTGAGATCAGGTTAGGGGCTGTCCCTAAATTACGTAACACGATTTTCGGGCTTAGACCCCGCCCCCCCCCCATCGGTGTCACATCGCGTAACAATCTCTTGAACCCCCCCCCCCCATGTTACGTAACAAAATTCAAAAATATTTTTAAAAAATACTTTACTTGGCATTCATGATGTCAAAAACGTCACTCAGATGAAAGTGCATAAACTAGAAAATGTTCTCACAAAACGATTTGGAGAGCAACTGACTTGAATTTCTATAGCTTTTGAAGAATTTGAATTTGAACTAAGAAGAATTTCTTCGTAATATTAATTTATCTGTAGGCCAGTTTTCAGTGCGATCCGTTATGTGAAAATAATCTTTAGCTTTTTGTTGAATGAGCTCTTGATATGAATTTTAGAGTTGCAATCGTAATAGCTCAAAAGATAGTTTGAATTGCCATCATGGCCACCAGTTTGCAATTCAAACAGTCTTTTGGGCTACTCCGATTGCAACATCAATTATTTTCGCGATAAATAGTTGCGCCAGCCAATGAGAGATAAGAATTCTTCGATGAATTAGTTAAATGATTCGATAAAAACAATGTAACGAAATATTCTTGTCTCTCATTGGCTGGCGCAACTATTTATCGGGAAAATAATTGTCATAGAAGGAGAATTTTTTGGGAGGATCACAAAAACTTTGTTGCGTAACATTGCCACAAATACCCTCCTCCCCCCCCCCTGTGTAACAAACCGTACGTAACAATTTATCTGACCCCCCCCTCCCCTTCGAGCGTTACGTAATTTAGGGACAACCCCTTAGTAAAGTTTTGTAAGAAAAATCTCATTGATGGCCAGGGTCGTAGCCAGAAGATATGGGCCTCAGGATCCAAATGAGTGTATACGATGATGCATGGCATCGGGTCTACATTTTATTAAACAGATCTAAGATCTAAAAAACTAATGGTGGAGGATTTGTATTGCCTTTATAAAGTGTGGTTGAGTAGCAAACATCAACTGTTGAACTTAACCTTGAAATTGCAAACGTTCACATTTTTCTCACAATTTTACAACGACAAAATAACTTTTTTCCACCTCAATACCACTAGTTTCCTATAGATTAGATCTGCAAATTCCTTTGTAAAACTGTATACCAATATTATTCCTTTTGGTTCATAATCATAATATGTGCAAAATCCAACAAATGCCAAATGCGAAAAAGGTATAAACGAAATACTCAAATTTACTCAGTCGTATATTTGACGAAGTGAAGAGCGCTAATAAGTCGAAGAAGAAAACATTTTTCAAGGTGAAACTAAGGTGTCGTTTATGTAACTGTAATCTTTTGTGAGAAAGTCTCTAATCTTCCGTGTGAATTTCACACCGTAAAAGTATATATTGATTCGTATGTATTTGATAAGAAACAAATAACGGGGTTTAGGTGTTTAGTTTAATGTTACTTTTCCTTCAGTGTCTAGGTGATGGGAGGGATTTGTTTATACCTAAATGCAAAATTAACAAGAAATAGTTATTTACGTCGTCACAAGGAAATGAGAACAAAGTGCTTTTCCGAGTGACGCATTAAATGTTACATGCTACGTATCGTTCGAAGGTAAAAATGTTAATTTTAAGGGGCGAAAGTGAACTGCATTTTTTCATTTTCCCCTCCCTTTCAGGAAGTGAAAATTACGCTTTTCGTTGATGGAGTGATGAAATAGTTATTCGCACAGGGTTCAATTTTATACTTTCGTTCTTTGTGATCTAAATAACTGTTGCAATTGTCTCAGTAATTTAAATGCGTTGGTTAAACTAAGTCCAAAGTCTTTGGTCCAGATTTGACATGGTCATCCATCATTTTAGTGACTCAAGGGAACAGGGTTTGACATACACATTTGAAGGTAGCTAGAATAATGCGAGTAGGACGCTCTGAGTTCACACAAAAATACACAATACTAGACTGCCAACACATTTCAGATTTTGCTGCAGACGCTAACGTTTCTTGCGTATTTTTTTTTAGAAGTACTAACGATTGTATTGGAGTATCGTGCTTTATTTCTATTAATGAACATTTTTAGTTGACATTCCAATAGTTAAAACATTCGTTAAAAATACCTATTTAAATTAGTGCCTTAGGACTGTCCACTTTCATCGGTGGTAACATACCCAAATCGACCATATCAGAGTACATTTCGAAAACACTTTCCATAGTATCAACGAATCCGGTCCAGCCCAATCTCCTAGATTTATTAGGACACAACATCGTTGTTAGCCACGCAGCATCTGCGCATGAGAAATGAGCGACAGGATCAACGAAAGGATCGTGCGTGATCTTTCCGTTTGATTTCTCTTTAATTTCTTGCCATGATTTCTTATTCACAGGATCCTTTGCCCACTTAACAAGTGAAAATGACATTCGTATGTCTAATGGCGGTCCGTACCCCATTGGAGAGTCTTTACCATCACGTCCACGAATTACAGAATATTTACTATCGTCTTCCTCGGGACCGATGAATCCACAAACATTATACCATCTGCAAAGCTCTTCGAAGAAACGATCGACGCTGAAGGGGCTGGTGTCGATACTATTGAAAGCTTCATTTTTGCATTTTTCTTCTAAAACCGCCCATTCGCTTAAGTAGCCAGTAAGTCTGGCTGTCGAGTGATAACAAATGTGCTGCCAATTAATCCAATCACCTCCGAATTGGAGCGGTAATCCTCTATGAGCCTGTACGGCTGCATAGACAGCGTATGGATGTAATGCGTTCATTTGAGCATTGTTCACAGCTCCTATAATCCATGCCGGTCGGATAACGTTCCAACCAGTTGAAGGATTTCTTTCACAGTATTCGAAAAGCGATTTCTCTTGGGGATAGTAAAAGTTTGGCTCGAGATCTTTCGGTTGAGGGTCACTCTCACATGACGGTGTCCTTGTTCTTCCAATATGTACACCATAGTTCTTAGCACCAGTTTGCAACAAAACTCGTTTCGGTTTTATCTCAGCTAGTTCTAGCCCTTCAAGAAAATTTTGGAATAGAGCTGAATTTACGCTTACTAATTCTTCAGCATTAGACCATATACGTGCGCCTGGTGGTGGTGATGGTTGCAAATATGAATAAAAGAATACATAGTCACCGTTTACACCCGATTCTTTTAACGCCTCAGAAATAATACTCGGAGACTGCAAAAAGTCACACGCAACATGCTGGACACGTGCTCTTTGCTCTTTTGTAAGAAGATTCATCATTTCTTCCGGCGGAGGGCGTCGTGAGAGGGTGTATATCTTGTTCCATCGTTCAGGCGAATCTAAGAGCGCACGCATCGTATAGAAACCAGATATACCATTGGCTCCTGTGATTATTGCAGTCAACCCTTTGATAGTTGGATCGAAAGTTGGTAAATTATGGTATATTCCAATCTGTCGCAAAGGGTAATTTTGCGATGACATTGTGTATTAGGATTCGAGTTCGAAGTTAAAACAAGCGATCGTTTTGGTGAATGATAACAAACTGGAGAAACAAACGATTATTTTGCTGCTTTGGAACCAAATTACTTCTTATCGCTACAATCTTATCTTTATTTTATCTCTTTCACTTAAATGTGACTGTAGAGGACTAGAATTTTGCTACAAATTTTCATCATAATCACTCTTTCTTCATTCTACTTTTAATTGTAGTAAACGTTATTCCAATTTTCTCTCAATAAATAGTGCGGAACAGACAAGTGAATTAAGGTAAGTGATTCAGACTAAAACGTTCAAATGAGTGTTCTGATTGATTTTCAGAATGTTACCATCGCTTGTGCTTCGGATCCTCGCAACTAGCACAACTTGTTCACTTGTCAAGCATTGAAATGTGAACAGTGCAGAACCTCACTACAAAGTGTGAGATTTCTTTAGAAAATCATAAAGATCGGCGAGCTAAACTTTAACGTTTTTATCACCTAAACAATGTCCGTAAATTAGTTGAAGAAGCGAGTGGTGTTTCAATAGCTGAACACAGCAACTTCCATACATTTTTATTCATTTTTCGATCTGTCATCATGTGTGTGCTGTTCACAAAATCATAAAGTCGTAATTCGTTGATATTTTGTGTTTTCATGTCTTCTTATCATTGGAAATTGTTAAAATAATTTAAATATCAGTGGCAATGTATTAAATAATATGAAATTACAGGTAAAGACAATATGAAACTATTAATTTTGTTAGGTTCAGCTACTGAAAGAGAATATTCGGCTATAGAAACGCACTTTTTTTCTGTTCAGCTACTGCAACAAAAACAGGTGATCAGTAAACTTGTTTAATTTTACTAAATATTGCTCCAATTCGTATTGATTTAATAATTTAACGATAAAGAATACCGATCATAAGAAGTTACAGACATTCAAAGCTGAAAAATTCCTTAAGTGTTCAGCTACTACAGAACTTACCTTATACGAGTTTTTTTTAACTTGTGTACGAAAGGTTATTGTAGTAAATATAATCAATCCAATTAGCTCAGTATTATCGTGACACTTTCTTTAGATTGCGGTAACACACTACTTCCATACAAAATAATTCACCATTTTCGAATTTGTCTGACGGGGAGAAAACTTTATTCTATAAAGTGTTGCATATCATCATCATTCCGAAGATAATATGAGTTTGGAAATAGGATAGAGATCTGCGAAATTTCTAGTTGTATTTTTTTCATTTTGGAAAATACATTTGGTAGTTAAAACTAAATTAATATGTCGTGGAACGAATCTTAAGAGTTTGTTTTTAAGAACTTTTTTGAACTTTCTTTTTGCAGCATTTATCAATCAGAATTGTTATGATCAAAGCGAGGCACCGAAATAAGAGCTTCAGCCGATTTCAGCCGCCGTCGAAAAATGTTTCTACCGCCGTAGTGAAAAATTGACCGGCTTACACATCTAGATGGAATGTGACGCTAAAGTATCTAGCCGGTGTGGATTGAAATCGTTGGAATACGTTTAAACATTATTATTGTATACGATATTATCGTCACACTTTGTGTAAGTCCGCTTGTGTGGAGTGGGTGGAGTGTCGAATTTACTTTGCACTAGCCTAGAAGTAATGACGTACTTGATATCCGATTTCAGGAATTAAAAAACTATCGGGTGTTCGTTTCCTTCGAACATGACGCTTGTCAAACTCGTAAACCAGCGACATCACAAGAAGAAACTGGATTATGGTGTTCTCTTGGACGACGACTCTTTGAAAATAGCAATGGCTCTTCAAATTGAATTTAAATTTGTCATAACACATACAAATGCGCGGAACAGCTGTAGACCAATACGGATATCATAGTTAAAGCTGGAAGAAGAGTTCTGGCCGTCATCCGAGAGATCATACCTTGAAACAAGGTCTCGTATCTCGTATCGAATTGCAATAAATGAGCCACCAGAAACTGTACGAAAAGGTAGCAAACATTCAGACAGACTATCATTGATTCCTTAGTGCGTCGGTAAGTGTTTTTTGTGGGACGCAACTTATGGATATACGTGATACAGTCCCCATATCTTGCATTACAAACAAATCCAGATTCTTCTAAAGTCTGAAGTATTATTTATGGATGATGTCACAACGGTGTTTTCACCGACATCCACTTATTTGTAGTTCACATCTCAAAAGACTTGATCTTTGGTGTCACCCTATGAGCTCTATCTCAATGTTAGCAAATGTAGCGTAACATCGTTCACTCGCAAAAGGTCAACAATCAAATTCGAATACGAAGCGTTATTTCGATTGCACATTCCATTTCAATGAAAGTGCCAGCGTTATTTCGAATGCACATTCCATTTCAGTTGATGTGCAAGCGTTATTTCGATTGCACATTCCATTTCAATGAAAGTGCAAGCGTTATTTCGAATGCACAATCAATTTCAAGTAATGTGCAAGGTTTATTTCGAATGCACATTCCATTTAAGTTGATGTGCAAGGGTTATTTCGTATGCACATTCCATTTCAATGA
>WJQU01002367.1:0-27875 GCA_029228625.1 Pseudolycoriella hygida | reverse complement strand
GAACCTAGAGCTCGAACTTCCAAACATGTTTCGCCAAATTTTTCCATAGGTCCATAGCTTTCGTGCAGTGCTTCGGCGACATAAGCGAAAAAGTTTAGCCAACCTTCGTTTTTTTGATTACCTTTCAGGGAAAAGAAGAATTAGAAAATCGGTCATGTTTTACACTAGTTATCGTATTGATGAGCTCTAAGAATAGGTCTTCTTTTCCCATAGTTTCATTGACAAAAAAGTTCCACTAAATGCTTTCCACAACATAGCAAAGAAATGTTTTGGGCCGATTTTAGGAGACTTCCATGGACGAAAAAGGTCGCCTTTCTTTTCTGCACACACTGCACAAAAAACCTCATAATTAGAATAATATTCAAAAGTTGTCGGAAAAGATTTACTTGAGTTATCTACAAAAGACGGAACATATACAGGAACTTTTTGACTTGAAATGATAATTTACATAATCTAGTGATCTGTGTTTAAGGAAAAGTGTGCCTCGACGAAATGTCTTTAGTTAGTTAAATTGTAATTTTCTATTGGAAAAAACGTATGTCAATAAAGTTATTTATATTTTGTATGCACCTAGTTTATTGATTACTACTCCCGGAACATGGAATTCTAACAGGTTATGGGCCCAGATCACGTGAGGAAACAATTGGAACATTAATTTGGAAATTCTTGAAGAAAAAATTCAATAAAAAATAGCGATGAAAAATGGAAATGTCTTCTAATAAATGTAAAAGGATCAGAAACAAAATATGATAAGGTTGTACGGGAAGTCGCGGCAGTTACGACAGAAATTGTGATACGCTTACATAAGTAAAGTGGTCGAGGAAATCACAGCAATTGCAAGCGAGGAAGTCACGAAATATGAAACAGAAACGTGATTCAGGAGGAACGGATCGATACAACGGTATTCGTGGTGCAATCCATAGTACAGCTGGTAGCTGTGAAAACCAGAAAGCGGCAAAACGAGTAAACTATATGGAAGAATGGAATTTAGAATTGGTTATGAAGCGGTCGAGTGATTACCAGCAGTCTAGTTGTGCAGATGTCAGTGGTGTTGGGAGTGGTGTGTTGTACACCATAGTCCAGCTGATACTTGTGTCGAAAAGGCAAGTGATAGAAGGAATTGACCACAGGAAGTAGAAAGTGGTAGAAGGAATTGACCACAGGAAATAGGAAGTGGTAGAAGGAATTGACCACAGGAAGTCAAGCTATCAACTAAAGGCTACATATTGCCAGCTGCCAACTAACAATTATTTGCCATCGCTGCTACTATTATGAACTATGTGATTGCCCGCCTCATGAACTTGTGCATGTAGTGGCAGTGGTGTGTGAATTTTTGAACTATGAACCGTCAAGCTATCAACCACATACTACAAATTGCCAGCTGCCAACTAAGAATTATTTGCCATCGCTGCTACTATTATGCACTATGTGATTGCCCGCCTCATGAACTTGTGCGTGTATTGGTATTGGTGCGCGAATTTTTAAACTATCCACTCATAGCTGGCTTTGCAATATTTTCGCCATAAGTGGAACAAACATCGGACAGACGGACTGACAGACAGACAGACGGACGGTGAAGTGTCCACTGTAGGGTATTTTTTTCTAAAAAAATACCTAAAAAGCACTTAGACGGCCCTAACTCAGCGACCATTAGCCCGACAGCGCCCAAATTTAACACATAAAACATTTTTCGATACCCTTTCAGGGATTTTTTTTTTGAAAATCGATTAAGTTTTACTCAAGTTATCGTGTTGACAGAGGAAGGTGATTTTTATAGATCCGATTTAGAGTTTTAGATAAAATAGTTTAAGGTTGTTGAATATTTGTATAAACTGTTCAAAATAAAATTTTTCGTGGTTCTTGTTTGAAAAAATATAATATTTAGGAAAGTAAGAAATAGAACCGATTGGAATAGTTTTCACTAATCCGATTTAAGATGGACATTAGTACGCGAGGAGTTCATCGATCGTGATAGAAAGGAATTAAATACAAATCTTAGATGACGCTTAAGTAATAATCAGTTTAGTTAGGAAATCGACAAACTTTCTGTCTGTTGAAAATTGAGACAGTTTTTTATCGCGAAAAGAAAATTGATTTTGCACTTGACTGCACTTCGTATTTTGTGAATAAATAAGTTACAAATTTAGCATACGATCAAAGTTCAACTTACATAATCGACGCGATCCTCAGCTAGCCAATGAAAGCTTTTCAAGAACAGCAGCACAGTAAATAGAGCCACAAATTTCGGATTGAAGTCATCTCGAAAGACCGTAAATGCCAAACAGGTTTCAGTTAGTGCGTACCAAAAGCGTTCCATTAAATGTTCAAATTCGGCTGCTCTTAATGTTCCGAGGAAAATCTGACAACAAAATTGTGGTCAAATTCTCGTGGTAGATATCTACATGAAAAAATATGTTATTCACTTACTTTTCTCATCAATTTTCCCATCATCAATACCAAAGCTAGTGATTGAATGTATATCACCTAAAAATTACAGGAACATGTTTTTTGAATAAGACAAATACTTAGCTTATATTATATCCTTTATAAACGACACAGATATGCATTGGAAGTCTGTGGTTGAAGTAATTTTTTTTCTCAATTATTTAACAAATGGAAATAAAAGTAGGGTTTTGTGATGTGACATTTGATTTTCATTAAATAAAGCGCGAAGGTGTCGGATATTGTCAGTATACAGTCTCGCAGCGCGACAAACAACTAGACTGAGGAAACAAATTCTAAAAGACACGTAATATAATTCTCCTGTTCTATTGAGCGAAAAATTTCTTCAGTGGAACATAATTTTTTTCTGAATCACAAGAACTTCGAGAAGATGATAAATATTTACTTACAGCCATACACGGATTGGATTTTGTTATATACACAACTGAAGGATAAAATTGCTTTTTCTGATAATAAGCATTAAAGACCACTACCGCTGTTAATGACATAGTCATTAGCGATAAAGCTAGACCTCTCATATTTAATAATTTTCCAGCCACTAGGCTGATCGACTCAAAGAAAATGTTAATGTTTTGCTGCTGTACACTTGTATTTTTTTAAATAAAAAATTTTTAATCTTCAAAATAGTTTTAAAAAAACACGTATCAAAAGTTGTGCTACTATGTCGACATTACCAATATTCTTTCATTTTTTTTTTAATTTATTGGGACCAGTCTATTCACATAGTCACCCAACTTTTTTTAAACTGAGAATTGGCGGCAATACGGCGTTCTTTTTGAGACTTCGATGATGAGAGTTTAGACCGTTTGCTCATATTTAAACAAGGAGGAACCGTCAATCTTCAGACTAATACCAATTTTTTGACCCGTACGAAGTCTATTGCGTTTACTACGACGTTTGTTACCGGCCACGTTGCGAACCGCGAGTTTGGTGAAGTTTGTCCGTCCGTCTATCAACACGATAACTACAGCAAAACTTGAACGGTTTTCAAAATTTGCTTTTCCTGAAAGACAGGGCCTACGTTCACCCAGTGCTTAGCAGCAGATGAAGGGTCAAATTTATGCAATGTGGGCATGTTCACCGTTCATGTGTACGTAAAGAACATTGAATAATGTTGACGGCGACGATCATGTTCTATCAGTGTCCTTCATTTTATTATATGAACATGAATGAATTCAATTAGAAAAGAATAAGGAATAAAATATAAGGTAAAATTACTAATTAATCTTTCAACGTCGGCTGAATGTGGTTTTGAAGCAGTGAGTCTAGCCAAAGCTATTCGTAATTGCACACAATTTCCTAAGTCAAAAGGCTCAAGGGTACCGGTTGCATGAAAGCTATTGGAGCAGCGGCTGGAGGGCAAGAAGGTTTGGATTTGTACTGACAGTGAGGCGGCGCTAAAAGCGTTGTCATCTTACAAGCTATCGACTCAATCAGTCCTAAGAGGTAAAATGGTACTGGATGCCCTATCAGAAAAGATACAGAAAAGAACTGTAATCGACGCCGAAAATCCAATTCTTTATCAAATGTCTCGTGTGGGGCGTCGTTGGAAAGGAAATTTATGTGGCTTTCCATTAAAAACAGCATAAAGCCGTTTTGATTGATCTTGTGAGAGTTAGTGGCCGAAAACGCTCCAAAATGACCAAAAAAGCACATTTTGCAATTGCGCGATCTCTAAATAATTTCCGAAAAATTCCAAAAAAAAATTTTTCTAAGTTTCTCAAATATTGAAAACTTTTCAGTAGGAAAAAACAGAAGAAATCGAAAAAATTTTTAAAAAAATCAGCCCTACGGAAGGAAAAAAATCGAAAATCTCGAATAGGTACATGGGGAAGGATCTGATCGGAATCAAGTGAAACCTGTTTTGAACTCTATTGGAGTCCCTTTTTCGAAAACCACTACAAATTTTTGGGTGGCTTTTCAAAAAATCTTTTTTCTCTTTCAGCAGCACCGTGTAAGATACTATTTGAACAAAATGGGACTTAGCAACGATCAGAATTGTAGAAGGTGCGGAGACGTACCGGAATAGGCGAAGCATTTCATGGCAACTGTCCTGCACTGTCAATGCTGAGGTCGAAGCACCTGGGTGACTTTTACCTAACACTAGAAGAATTCCGAAAGGTACCATTGCCTGATGTTCTATCCTTCATTACAGACAGCAAATGGATGGACTATCCAGACATTTAGCACAGCAAAGAATGAGCCGCGAGACGACACAATGAGCTTAAAAAGACGGCTTCAGTGTTCAGCATGAGCGCTTAGTAGTTTTAGTCATAGAGTTTTGTATTGTATTGTGCTGTCATGACTAGTATATAAGTTTTGTATCATGCTACTCGGCCAAATAAACCAACCAACCAACTGGTTGCATGAGTGGATAGCACTTTATAGAAAAATGAACAGAGCATTATGCTCTTCCCTTACCCACACTGGACCACATAAAGTGAATAAATAGAAGCAGAGACGCTGTTTCGACCTCGGGATGACATTGGCGGTCCTAGATCGGCGTAATCTGACCATCATCAATCAATTCCAATGTTCCCTTCATGAGATAGCCGTGAATTTGCAATGTTGAACGAGTTGCTGACAAATTCATTGAAAAATTGCCATCTGCTGATGGAAATTCTTTAACATTGATGAGAAGCTGCTAAGAATATTTTTGTCCCAAAAATCGCAGCAAAAACAACACAAACACCAAGCTAACATCATTTGCAAACAAAATTTAATTGAAATAAAATCACTACTTACGCATTCATTGGAACGATCCTTTCATTTTCATTTTTCATCTTTCCAGTTTCCATTTTTCACTTCATTCAATTTTGTTTTTTCTAATGAACTCAATAATCCGTAAACGAACGAACGAGAATTCTGACGATTGAAATTCTTTCGTTAACGATTCCCAGGCTTTTTCGAATAATTTCTTCCTTCAAGGCTGGAAAATTCTTGAAAGCAGGCAAACTTCTGAAGATAGGGAATTCGTTTCATTTTTAAGTGGAATTCTTAAGGAGCAGGAAAACGTTCTGGTGAAACGTTCTTTAAGGCAGGAAAATCCATTCAATTGAAGTGTAAATGTTGAAAATAAAAAATGTTCTCAAAACCAGAATTCTCTGAAAAGAAAGCCGAAAGTCCCGCATTCCTTGAGGACAGGAAACTCTTGAAAACAGGCAATCTGATTCAAATTGCTTATAGGCTGGCAAATTTTCGAAGGTAGGAAAACCGATTCAACTTTGAGTGCAACTCTTGAGAAGCTTGATACTGGAAAGTTAGGAAACTTCTCGAAAGCAGGAAAATTTAAAATTGAGCTCTTGAGAGGCCGGAAAAATGTTCATGTGGACAGGAACTTCGTGTTGAATTCTTAAATGCAGGAAATCGATCAGATCTGAAGATTGAAATCCTAAGAGGCAGGGACGTTCTCGCGTACAGGAAATTACTGGTAACAATTAAAAATTTTTGAAGGCAGGCAATCCGATTCAAATCACATTCGTAACCCTTGAGTCCCGGAATTTTACGTAATTCGTAATTTCTTAAAGCGGCTATTCTTCGGAGCTCAAGAAACACCTTGGCTTGTAGGCAGAAAAGCCCTTGAAGGCGGGAAAGCTTTTGAAAGCAGGAAATTCTTGGAAGCTCGCAAACTTTGAGGGGATTGAATGTTTTTCTTTTAAACTCCAAACCCTTGAATTTTTGAGGAAACGTTCTCGTGAACAGGAAGATCTTGGTAAAACTGAAAATTCATTGAAGGCATAGTGGCTAGCGTATTGGCCTTCCACCAAAACGATCGGGGTTCAAATCCCGTGATGGAAAAATTCGACATGGAAATTTTCTAGCAATTGTAGCGCATTAATAACGTCCTAAAGTTCACTCAAGCTTCAAAAGTTGGGTAGTTGTGATGTTTTTGGTGCCCATAACGACGTACACACTGAATGAATCGTATGACGTAACCCATATACGACGAATTTGTGCACGAAATATCTAAGACTACATTTAGGCGAGATAACAATCAAGCGCCTAGCAATTCTTGGAGTAATTGCATAATAACAAAGACGCTACATTCGCATTACTCTGAGACGTGGTTCGGAAGTCTCGTTAAGCTGGTGGTCCAGACAACACTTGTTATTGGCTATAAAAAGCTGTTAGTGTAGTCTCTAAAATACAAAATACAAAATTACAAAAAATACAACTTTGAGAGCTGGTAAAATCGTAATCACCAAGCTTTTGATCCTCGTGAAACTTGTGAGATTATTGAAATTCTTGAAGAAGGAAACGACCTTGTGGACAGGAAATCTTGATAAATTCTCCTAAAGAAGGAAAACCGTTCTCGTGGACAGAAAATTCTGATCAGCAAAATCTGGAAAAGTTCTTGTAGACTGGCAAACCTCGAGGAAGATAATCTCGTAATCTCCCACCTGGGTAATCTGGGTGAAACTGAAGCAGAAAACGTAATCCGAAATTCACCCCCAAAGACTAACAAGAAGTTAAGAAAGTTATTGCAACCATTACGACATTACAATCTTTGGTAAAACTGTAATTTCTGAGTTTTTATTTCTTACATTTTTCAAAAGTTTCATGAATATTTCTCAAATTTCACGAATTTCTTTAAAATTTCTCAAAGTATTTTCCAAAAATAGGCCCTGCTGAAAGGTAATCGAAAATACTTTTATGCGATTTAATTTGTGCATTTTCGGGCTGTGGCCGTGTAAGTGCTTTTTGGTCATTAATAATCGAAAAAAAAAACAGAAAACGCGAAATTAGTGTCTTGGGACCCACAAAAATAGTTCTCTTCACGCAAACAAATATGCGAAGAAGATTTTGCAGAAGTTGGACATTTTCCTTTCACAAAATGTATTTTTAACCCTTATTAACCCTCTTTAAAGAATGTTCCGAAACATATTTTCTTTGTACACAGTGTTCTGTCGGGGCGTAGTTAAAATTTCAAAAATGGCAAAAAAGTATTTTCTTTTTTTAGCTTGATAAATAAATATTTTCGACAATTCATTAGTACTCTCTTGTTTACACCCCAAAACGAAAAAGTCACCAAACTTACTTACTTAACCGGCACAACAACCCATTAAGGGTGCCCTCTAACGAAGTTATCAGACAGCTCCTCAATGATAAGATTGCCCGCAATTTTCAGTTAAAATCAGCATACGAAACGGATAGACTTGAAGCAGCAGCTGGTGATGATCGAAAGACCTGGTAAATCTACAGAGAGATCATTTTCAATCAGTACAAAAGGAAAACGGATGCTACCATCGAAATTAAAGGCGTCGCCGTAACGGATGACGTTTCCTCGTGCAATGTTGTAAATGATTTTTTTGTAGTGTAGGAGAGAATCTCGCGATATCAGTCATTGGTATTCATGGATATTCTACCGACGACATCGAAAGTTTATAACGTAAATACTAAATAATTGGCAATTTCAGCAAGTTAATGCTGAGCAGGTTGAGCAACTACCTAACAAAAAATCGACCGGCTTTGACAAAGTTCCTATACAACTTTTGAAATCGTCATTTGTTACAATTGCCTTGATCAATTCACCTACGTGCTTCAATACTATGATATCTACCTCGGACGTCCCCAGTGAGCTCCTTAAAGGACGACTTAAACTGATTCACAAATCGGTAAGCTTCGACATTGACAACTTTAAGGGACTAACGCTTTTGCCTTCAATGTCAAGGGTTTTCGAAGAATTACTGTTACAACAACTTTACGACTACCTCGAGGGCTTAAAATTCTTTTTTCGGTAACCAGTTTGGCTTCCTAAAAAACTCAAGTTGCCAAAGTGTTACATTTCAACTGATGAATATAATCAAATCGAATTTAAATACCAAACATGTCGCTGCCATCTTCATTGATCTCAGAAAAGCTTTCGACACAGTTGACAATACACGACTCTTACGAAAATTAAAAAGGCTAGGACTTTCTGACAATGCTTGCAACTTGATGAAATCATATCTCCGAAATCGACAGACTGCAACCTCAATCGGTGATAAAGTCAGCAACTTCAAGGACATTAAAATTGGAGTCCCTCAAGGATCGAAATTGGGTCCAATACTATTCAATATTTATATTAACGATTTACTTGGAGTGAAGTTCATTGGAAAATTGCTGCTATATGCGGACGATGCTGTTTTGGTCTATGCATCGGACAGTCCCTTCGGTTTACAATCGGCAATGTACTTACTTACTTACTTAACCAGCACTACAGCCCCCCCCCCCCCCAACAGTTTTTAAGTCGGCAAGAGTTGCGTCATACCATCTGGATTTTGGACGCTCTGCACCTCTCTTGCCCTCCGGTCTGGTTTTAAGGATTTTTTTTGGGAATACGGTGATCTTCCATTCATTGCACATGACCGAGCCATCGCAGTCGCTTTATTTTGGTAGTTCTGACTCTCCATGGTAGTTCCGGCTCTCCATAAAGCTGACTAAGCTCATGATTGAATCGTCTGCGCCATCGTTTCTGCCTGTCCAAATATTGTCCGCAGTACTTTTCTTTCGAACGTGTGTAGCGATTGTTCGTCTCTTTGTGTTTGAATTTGATTTATGTTTGAATAAGATGTACGATTTATATTGATAATTTTAGATTCAAGTACTCGACATGTACGGGCCACGAGCCTATTGTAATTGGTGATTCAATAAAAAAAAAGCACCACGACTCCGAACCATACGTAACCACCGGTCTGATCACATATTTGTATATTGCGCATTTTGATTTGCATTTGTATATTGCGCATTTTGATGTCCAACTTGTCTTTAACAACATCCATATTTCGTCCAAGTATGTCCAGGTCGTCTGCGAAACCTGCGAAACCTAGCAACTGACTGGACTTGGTGAAAATGGTGATGCTGGAATCTGCGTCTATGGTGCGCACAGCTGCTTCAAGGGTCAGGTTAAAAACCACCTACAGAATTTTCCATGTATGGATGAATAAAGTAAAGAATATTTGCAAATATCATGTAAGCAATATTCAGTAGAGCGATTCCTCGAAAATTGCCACACTCTAATTTGTCTCCTTTTTTGTATATAGGGCAAAGTATGCTGCTGTTCCACTCTTCCGGTAACTCCTCGACATTTCATATACGCGTGATGAGCTCGTGCATCTCCATTCTCCATACATTGCGCTTTGCCGACGTTCTTGAAAAGTTTGCCGGGTAGATTGTCTGTCCCAGGGGCTTTGAAATTTCTGAGCCTCGTTGGTTGCATTGTTGGTTCTTCTATATGGTTGCGCAGTATGAAATTGTAATTCGTTGTTTTCTTCGTTTCGGTAGTGTGGTGTGTTCGGATTTAGCAAGGGTCTCTCCTTATTCGCTAAGACCAACCCATTCTTGTCCTTAGACAGCAAGAATTGTTGACTGTAACCATTTTTGGATTCGTTTACTTTCCGATAGAAGTTCCGAGTTTCCTTCCTATTGCCAAAATTTTCAACTTCGATCAAAACGTTCCTATCCTGCAGCCGTTTTTTGTTTCGGAACAGTTTTCGAGCGAAATTTCTCTTCGAATGGTACTCTGCCTGGCCTGCTCGAGTGTATCGACTTAGAGTTTTTAGTCGAGTTGCGTTTTTGTTCTAAAAAGCTCACTGGAATTCATCGTCGAACCAGTTATTTCTTTTATTTCCCGTTCTCGTTCCCAATGTCTCTGCTGCGGCGCTCTCCATACATTCCGCCTAATTTCGTTCCAGGCATCATCTCTGCCTTGTTGTTCGCTGACATTTTCTTCAATAATTTTTCGTAAGCATATTACAAACTTTTGAAGAAAATATCATAAATATTTCCTTCAAAATTTTGTTGAAAAATTTCGCGCCGATCGCCTCCGCCGATTAATTTTCAAGCGCCGATTTGCCCCACCGCACCACCGACAAAAAAAATTATCGACTTGTTGCACCGCCGATAAATATTTACCAGCGCACAAGATCTAGTGTGTTCTATACCTGTTGGAGAGAGCCTCCGCTTATCATTTCTCTACTGGGATTTTTTCTGAAAAAGAAAAACGCTTCATTCGTTTCATATGACAATAAAAACTAATTTACCGACTTCCGCTTTCATTTCTCTACGAAAGTGATCCTCCATTCTTTTTTACTTTAATCGCAAACATGAGTGGTCTAACAAACAAGGTAAGATGGACATAAAATTGGTATTAAAATATGAAAAAATGTTCGAAAGTTAGTGGAAATCATCCATTTACCGTTGCTGTACACAACGGTTATAAAGTAATTGCCGAAATCCGTTGTAGGACGTTTTTATAAACACTTTGTGTTTCCTTGAAATCCATTCACCACGTGAAATTAGTTTCAATTTATTGATAAGCCTGTTCAATCAGTGATTTTTTTCGTTTCCAATATTTTAGAACACAAAGGTTTTAATCTACTCGATGTTGTGCTTTTTTTTGTATAAAGTTATGATAAAAACAGTTACTCTATAAATGTTTGGTGGCAACATAACCTCAAACCGTTCTAGTGTAGAATATGAAAATTGAATTGTTCATTTTTTATTTCAGGCCGTCGTTATTGATGGTCGAGGTCATTTGGTCGGACGATTGGCTTCGGTCGTTGCTAAAAGATTACTTCAAGGAGGGAAAATTGTCGTTGTACGATGTGAGGAGTTAAATCTTTCTGGACATTTTTATAGGTAAAATAATATAGCTACATGTTAAAGTGCATCAATTTAGTATTTAATAATTGCCGCATATAACCAATAAGGAAATCAAACCATAAACAATAATAAACGACACTATACTAATATTTTCACATGCTACCAATCTTATTTTTGCAGGAATAAGATAAAGTATTTGAACTACTTACGAAAGCGTTGTAATGTCAATCCAGCCAGAGGGCCATTCCATTTCCGTGCGCCTTGCAGAGTTTTCTTCAAGGCTGTGCGAGGTGTGTACAATTAAACTGTTATTCTAAAAAAAAGCACGGATTTCAATCACTTTATGATGAACTAACATCTTACCTACATTATTTGAATGAACAAATGTAACGAAATATTTATAAAAACTGATTAATCGAATAACTATAATTAGTTTGAAGGAATTTTCTTCAAAAGATTTTTACATCTGTATCCCTTTTCCAGGAATGATTCCGCATAAAACGAAACGTGGTCAAGCTGCTCTCAAACGCTTGAGAGTGTTCGATGGTATCCCACCGAACTACGAAAAAAAACGTCGTGTTTGTGTGCCATCGGCGATGCGCGTACTATCTTTGCGTTCAGGACGCAAATTTTGCCAAGTGGGTAGAATTTCGCATGAAGTAGGCTGGCACTATAAGGACGTCGTGCAAAATTTGGAACGAAAGAGGAAGGCTAAGCTCCGCGTTCACCTCAAACAAATGAAAGTTAACAACAAATTGACACAACAAGCGCGTCAAAACATTGAGAAGGCTGCGGCTCCATTCACCTCTATCATCAAATCTTATGGATATCAATAAAACCGAGATCTGTATTTTTTCGATATAAATACGGAGGAAAATTTAAAAAAAAGTTTTATTTTACTTACAAATAGCAAATCTGTACGTGATGAGCCTTACGGGAATTTATTGGTGAGGAATAGTTTTTAGACCCATACGAAAAGGGGTCTTATCCGTTTACCACGACGTTTGTAATCATCCCAATTTCGACCGGGGAGTAGGGGGGGAGCATCGATCCTTAGATAACTTGAGTAAAACTCAACCGATTTTCAAGAACTTTTTTTTCCCTGAAAGGTAATTATAGTATATAATTTTATGGGATTGAATCTTGGCACTGTCTGCCCAAGGGTCGTCGAGCTAAGCTAGGGGCGTTTAAGTAGTTTTTGGTCTTTTGTACATAACTCGAGTAAATCTTTTCCGATTGTCATAATTGTTTTTTTAATCAACAGGTCTATGAAAGCCCAACAATTTGTAGAAGTTTTTTTTAGATTGGGCTCTAGGATATAGCTGGGCACTAAAAACGAGTTTCTGCTAGCGCTCTACATGTTCTTTGTGCATAACTCGAGTAAATCTCTTCCGATTTTCAAATTTTTTCTTGATCGAAAGGTCTAGGATTGTGTCCCGTTTTATGGAAGAAATTTTTTGATTAGAAATCCTTGGACTCAGTTAGGACCCTAAAACTGAGTTTCTACTAGGGCCCAACGTGTTCGCTTACATAAGTATTTGAGAGGTAATCGAGTTCCGAATTATATTCAAAAACAAAGTTGGACCCGGTGCCTGTGCTTAGGGCTGAAGTGGACCTCAGGTCTGTTCTAATGTCGGCCCTAACCAAAAAAAATTTTTTTGTCAAATTGCAGAGCAAATTGAGGGAAGCATTTTTGTCTATGGAAGTATGTGTCCGAGGCATTTCCTTATGGCCCCAGGTCGGTTCTGAGTTCTGCCTTAGACAAAAAAATAGTTTTTCACTATGTTGTAGAGAAAATGGAGTGAAATATGTCTGTGTAAGTATCTAGCCCGCCAACTACAAAAAGCAACCAAAAAAGTTGTGGAACTATATAAATTTAAAATACAAAAAAACAACTCTGCCTGCAACAATGTTTTACGAAGATGAAAGTTCAACCAAAGACTATGACAAAGCTAAATATCATAGGCGCGCGGTAGCGATGCGCCCGTGACGTAAGTCCCCATCTTACTTCTTACTTCTACGGCGCTACAGCCACCTGTGGGCCTTGGCCTGCTCTTGGATCCTGATCCAATGTTGCCTGTCCTTCGCCGCGCTTTGCCAATTCCTTATTCCGAGCGCCCGAAGATCTTGTTCGACACCATCGATCCATCTTGATTTTGGGCGGCCAACTCCCCTTCGCCCTACTGGATCGTTACGGAATATTTTTGAGGGGGCCCTGTTTTGGTCCATCCGTGCTAAATGCCCCGCCCACCTCAACCTTTGGACTTTCACCACTGCCACTATATCCGGCTCGCCAAAATCACGTTCCAGTTCAAAGTTATACCGCCGTCGCCACCTCTCACCCTCGCGCATCGCTCCAAATATGGTACGAAGTACCTTGCGCTCGAACGTTAGCAGCAACTGTTCATCACTTTTCTTTTTCGTCCACGATTCGCATCCGTAGATCAATACTGGACGAATAAGTGTTTTGTAGACATGGCACTTCGTTTTCTTCGATATTAACTTTGAGCGTAAATGTTTAATCAGACCATAATAGCATCTGCTTGCCGCAATGATACGTCTGTGGATTTCCGGTGTATTGTCACCATCAGACCGTATCAGCGCTCCAAGATAGATGAACTCATCCACTACCTCGAGGTTGAACTCTCCAATGCATATTGTGTCTCCTTGTTGATTGGCTACCGGATTTGGCTCGGTCTTCATGTACTTGGTTTTGGATTCGTTTATCATCAAACCCATTCTCTCAGCTTGGATTTTCAGATTTGTGAAAGTGTCAACTGCTGCTGCATGTGTACGACTGGCGAGATCCAAGTCATCTGCAAAGCCCAGAACTTAAACTGTTCCATTCACCAGCGTTTTATTGGTTTGGATACCAGCACGTCTCATTGCGATTTCCATCGCCAAGTTAAAGAGTTCTCTAACAGCAAACACATCTGACATGTCGTTTTGCACCTTGACACGACATCTGGTGCCATCCAATGTCGCTTTCACAAGACGAATATATTTTATTTCAAAGCCCAGCTCCTTCATCGCCGCATACAATTCCATACGCTTGGTCCTGTCGTAGGCTTGTTTGAAGTCGATGAAAAGATTGTACGTCCGGACTTGAAATTCTCTGCCCTTTTGCAGAATCAGACGAAGGGTGAATATTTGGTCAGTTGTTGAACGATCTCGTCTGAATCCGCCTTGATACTCCCCAATGACACTCTCAGCAAGCGGATTTAGTCTTTCGAATAGTACTCGAGCAAAAACTTTATAGGCCGTGTTCAGCAAGGCAATTCCACGGTAGTTTTCGCATTCGGTTTTATCACCTTTCTTGTGTAGAGGTACAATGGCGCCCTCCAGCCACTGCTCAGGCAACTCTTCCGTGTTCCATATTCGTTTTACTAAATCACACATCACCTTATACAATTCCTCACCACCTGTCTTCAGTAGTTCCGCTGGTATGTTATCCGGACCGGAAGCTTTGTTGTTCTTGAGTGAGGAGATTGCTGCTGAGACTTCCCCCATTGTTGGCGCCGCTACGATAAGACCGTCGTCGTCGAGAAAAGAAATACCGCTATCATCATTCACATCATCATCATCATGAAACCGGGCAAGATGAGCTCTCAGTGTTGACACAATAAGATAGTGATCAGAGTCGACATTTGCTCTCCAACAAGTTTTGACGTCAATTACATCAGTGAGGTGTCTTCCGCTAATCAGTAGGTGGTCGATTTGATTAGGAGACAAGTTGTCATTGGGGTGTTTCCAGGTAGCTAGATGTCTGCTTTTATGCTGGTGGAAGCTACTTTCCACTACGAGGTTTCTTTCAGCTGCGAAATAAATCATGCGCTGTCCGTTTTCATTCGTGTTATCATGCAGACTGTACCTTCCAATTGTTGGTCTGAACACTTCCTCTTTACCCACTTTGGCGTTGAAATCTCCCAAAACGATTTTGATGTCGTGAGCCGGTAATTCATCGTAGATATTTGCGAGCAATTCATAATATTCGTCCTTGTCTGTCTCTGACGATTCATTATGAGGGGCGTGTACATTTACGAGGGAGTAGTTCTTAAAACGGCCTTTAATTCATAACACGCATAATCGCTCGTTGACCATTCGGAAGTTCAGAACTAGGTGTTCATATTTTCTAGCTACCAGGAAGGCAGTACCAAGTACATGGTCTCGACTTTTGCTGCTATGGAAGGTGATGTAGCCATTATAGCGGGAAGTTTGTGAGTTTCTGTTATATCCGCTCTCTTGAATAGCTGCAAAGTCGATTTTGGCCTTCTTCAGTTCGTTTGTCAGTTTCGTTAATCCTCCTATTCTGTGAGTCTGACATCTCACATTCCAAGTTCCAATTCTCATGTCCTTAATCCGTTTCCGAGTCGTCGACGTAAGTCCCCATACGAACAAAAAATTCGGAAAAATGTTTTTCGTAGACTTCGGAACCATATACAGCTAAGTTTTGACTTCCCCCCTTGCGACGTACCCAGGACTCTTAGAAGGCGCCATATAAAGCCCATATGTATGTGTTTGTGTTTGTAGTGTGTATGATAGCACATTTTGTATGAGGCAATGGTTGTGTGTTCGAGATAGAGGTCTGGTGTCAAAGGGAAAGTTGTTGGGTTGGGTGTGTATTGTATCAGGGTGACCGCCAAAATGGCGGGGACTCAAAAAAAAACTTGATATGTTGTAGAGGAAGTTGAGGGGATCATTTTCGCCCATGGAAGTAGTAGCCGCCGCGCATCGGTTTGGCGGCGGCGGCGGCTCAAAAAGAACTTTTGATATGTTGTAGAGGGGGTTGAGGGAATCATTCTCGCCAATGTAAGTACTAGCCGCCGCGCTTCGGTTCGGCGGCAGCGGCGGCTCAAAATAATGCAAAACATTACAATCACAACGAAAACCCTTTTTAAAAGGAAAACGTGACGCAAGTCCTCGTCCCTTCTTCCAAAACAACTGATATCAATTTGGGTGACGCTTGCAGCTTCGGAACGCAAAAAAGTTCTTTTGAAATATTTTCACTTTTGATAAAAAAATTCGTCACAATTGCCGGACCCGCCAATGTAATAATTTTTCTACACTTTCAGCTTTCATACGCAGAAATTTGATTTCCTGTACAAAAATACGCCATAAAGTCAAATGTTTACATTGTGAAAGCTGTAAGAACAGAAAAACTATAACACTGGGGGAAGGGACCCGTACGTATCAGAATAGATCCGGCGAACACAGTTGATGTTACGAAAAGACTCTAAGGTAATTAACCATGAAATCATTGATTTTACAAGGGAACTAATTTCTTATCGAACTAAAATTATTGAAAATAACTTAATATCAACAATTGATTTTCTCGCGAACTTAAATGTAGGTCATTTCGGACAGAATGTCCACAAATACTTCGATTGTAATACAGATCATTAATTCAACATGTGTGTACTGTATCGATGGCACACATGAGATACCTCCTTTCTCTACTTGCCATTGACTGATGAGTTGTGGTGAAAGGAACTCTAACGTGACGAAACAGTGTCTTATTCTCGAGCGCATCGCTCAATTTTCCTTTTCGGGTACCATGATAGGTTCGTAACGAGTACTAAAATAATAATAACAAATGTTGTTTTTTTTATAAATTTATGGCTTAAAAAATTCATGGCTTAAAATTATAGAAAAGGAAATGGCTAGAATTAGATCAACATGGATTATTAGAATACATTGAATTATGTTGTTCGAATTCATCGAATTCATTAAATTATGTTGTTTGTTCGAAATCATTGAGAATAGATCCGGCGAACACAGTTGATGTTACGAAAAGACTCGAACGTATTTAAGTACATATTGACTTAACTGTTAAATGTATAAAATTGCGTCCACATATTGCCGATAGGGCAATATTGAAAAACCCGTCCGAAGAAACGGTGTAAAAAAACCTTTCCGAAAGCACAAAATTGACCCCCAAATATAGAAAATGTTTACTCAATTTTTTCTACAACTCTAGAAAAAACAATTTTTTGGGCTAGGATCGACCTTAGTATCGACCTAGCGCCCTAAGTAGAGGCCTCGGACACACAATTCCATAGCCAAAAATGTTTTCCTCAATTTCATCTGCAACATAGCAAAAAAAAATTTTTTTTGGTTACGGCCGACCTTAGGACCGACATGGCCCACTTGAGCCCTAAGCACAGGCAAAAGTTTCTTTTATAAACTGTCGGTCATGCCTAGATCTTTCAAACAAAAAAAATTTTGAAAATCGGAAAAGATTTGCCCGAGTTATGGACAAAAACACATAGAGCCCTAGCAGAGACTCGATTTTAGTTTTCACTTGGTTTTTCGAGCTCAAAAAATTGGCAAAATTGTGCCCTATGGTCGAAAGTTTTTGAACTATAATTAATATCTCAAAAGAATTTCTTCGATTTTAGTGCCCTAGCTAAGTCCAAGGACTCAAATTTAAAAAAGCTATGTATAAAAGACCAAAAACCACCTAAACGGCCCTAGCTCATTGGTCCTTGGGCCGACAGTGCCCAGATTTAATCCAAAAAAAGATTTTTCAATTACCTCTCAGGGAAAAAAGTTTTTGAAATCGGTTGAGTTTTACTCAAGTCATCGTGTTGACAGACAGACAGACAGACGGACGGACGGACGGACGTTTGCAATTTCTTATTCTCTCGTCAATGAATTTTCTTTATCCATCCATTCACATTTGAGAAATCTTTGACTTATGAATATGTCTCCCGAGCTCGGTACATGTTAACATTCAAGGAGCTGCTAAGGTACATGATCTGATGTTAGAGAGATTGAGGTCACTATGTGGGAAATCAACTTAGCCTGTATGAGGCTGAAATTTTTACAAAAATTTGAATTTAGTAACAATTGAAATCCTCAATAGCTTCGGAAAATGTTGTCCATTTGGCGTCGGATATACAATTGGATATACGAGTTCCGCTCATCATCATCATCAAAGTTTCGGTGTGAGGTCTTTATGGTTTTTTTACCCAGAGAAAGTCCCCTAACTTCTAAATCTGACTTAATTGAACCTATAAACTTTCTCCATTGTCTAAGACTCGGGACCTGCGCATCCAAGATCCTTTTCGGTAGCCTGTTATTAACGTGTCCGAACCAGCGTAGACGACTAGCCCTTGCCGCCTCTTCTACTGACGAAATCCCTACGTTTTCCCTAAGTTCCTAAGATATCCCACTGCTCCCTCCGATTAACTTTCGCTATGTTCCTAAGAACCCTCACATCAGAGACCTCCAGCTCATGCACGAGATATACGCAGTCAATCCAACTCTCACTACAGTACAGTATCGGTAGGCGTATTGACCTATGGATTCCTCAAATTCCCTAACAAACTTGCCATCCTCTGAAAAAATTGGTTCCTAAGTACTTGAGTTCAAAAACCTGCTTCAGTTCCTCCACATTTAAATTGCAAGCTATCACCTTCCGAGATTTGCCAACATGCATAACCTTAGTTTTTCCTACACTTATCTTCATCCCGTACTTCTCACATGCAGCATTTAGGCAGTCAATCCCACCCTGTAAATCCCTGGTATTATCTGCTAACAGAATCAAGTCATCTGCATAGGCCAGGATGTCCATTATTACCTCACCTACCTCGACAAGTTCACCCGCTTGATGATTTTGTCCATGAAAATTATGAACAGAGGCGGAGAAAGCCAACAACCCTTACGAACGCCCTCATTAACCTCGAAAGACTCGCTAATTTTGCCATCTATTCTTACCGGAGTAAATGCACGCAATAAGCTCCCATGACTCGCTAAGAGCTCCGAATAGCTTCTGCTTTGGTACCCAGTCGAATGCCTTCTCCAAGTTTCGGGACACCTCATCTAGTGCAATTTCTTTCTTCACCCCCGGACTTGGGCCTGCCTCGCTACCATTTTTCAATACCAGATTGACAGATGTAAAAAAATCCTGAAAATAATCTCGCCAAGTCTTCAAAACTTCACCTTCATCTGTAATTAACCCGCTATCTTTAGCTAAAATGGTACTACATCCCTCTTTCTCACCAAGGATCCTAATGTCCTTAATCATCGACCAAAATTTCTTGCCCCTGCCTTGACCTGCTTTTCCAATTCCTCCCCTCCCGGTCTTTTGTTTCCTTGACCAGATCCTTAGCCAGTTGACTACAAGCCGTATAATTCCGATCAAAAGTTAAAAATTTTCTTCGTGAGAATGTAGGAGGACACTATTTTATTCGCCTTTAAATAATTAAACATAAATAAATCTTCTAATACATTTTATTCAGACTCTATATGTATATGGAACAAATAGTATGCAGCGACTAAATAACTAAAATCTTAGATTGATGTCTAAACTACGATATACTGCTGAAAATTGCTGTGTACGAATGATAATTTGTGAAGTCTTAAATAAGGTAATTTTCGGTTACCATGTTCTAGGTACATTTTTCTCTCGAAATATTGTTACGACAAGTTTGCCACGAAATTGATCTAAAGTGGTGCTAGTATTGTCATCACAAATAAATGTCCAGTAAATCTTACAAAATTGAAAACAGTAAAGCGGTAACTCATTTAATTTTACTTGCGGACACTACCTCATTTATCATTCTTTCTTTTATCAACTAATTTTACATCTCTAACCTGCAAATTGTGCTTGGATTTAGCAGCAAACTTTATCACAGCTTGTGTGGATACTTGTGGCACATGTCGTAGATCGAGCCACGTTAATGCCTCACATTTACTTAAATATTCTAAACACGACTCGGTTACCAATTTGCAACTGCTCAAGTCCAATTCGACCAATGTATTGATGGCACTGGGGCAAGTACCAATCTGGGCGACACCAGCATCAGTAACACGCTGACATGATGACAAGTCTAAATGGGTCAATGATGGAACGCCTTGCGTAATGTATCGTAACGCCACATCAGAAATATCTGTTCCTGCTAGCTTCAGTATCTTCAAATTTCGTAGCCTTGACTTAGAGTCTGTAAGACCAGGCCTTGAGTCCTTCGGCGGTGATACTAAGTCCCTGATAGCTGAATCATTTAATCCACGAACAAAGCTCAAATCTAGAGATTGTAATGGAGGACATAAGCATGTGTGTAAGCCGAGCACAGCACCGATCGGTACACCTTGCATACTTAAAGTTTTTAATGCCGGAATTCTAGCAATTAACCAAGCTAATTGTCGTTTAGCTAGCACAGTCCAATCCAATATTAAATGTTCTGGTTGCCGTCGTACAATAGCCGCTAAAAGACTGCTAGACAATTTATGGTGTGCACAGTTCATGATTTTCCACAATGATGGGTCAACAGATAAAGTTGACCACGTTTTGCACACCATTGAACATGTGACCAGTGTTTCCGATGGTAGATAACGAAAAACCGCTAGCATACAATTCGGATCCAATGCGTAATTAACTGATGAAGAATTCGAGGAATTCGCAACATTTCCCGGTCGCACCACATAGGATGGTTTTTTTAAAACTTTGTTCGTTGATCCAACTATTTGTTGTGCCAATTGAGTGCGTAGCGTACTTTTCTTTCTGGGAATATTCGTTTCGATGATTTCCACTGATTCGTGAAGACTACTGCACATGCTACCATCGTCGCTTTTTCGTCGCTTTACAATCGTATGACCATCGAGGATTGCAGTTTCTGTGGGTGACGGACTAGCATTTTCTTGCTTCACTTCTAATTTTATGAGATTCATAACAGGCTGTGGACTGGTAACGAGTAATTTTCGAATGTTGGATTTGGAATCGATTTCCGAATCGCTGGACATACCAACTCCACCGTCTCCACCAACCGGAGATAGTTTATTATCAGGTAGAGGTGAAGCGTCACTGACTGACATGCGTCGTATTTCCGAAGATTTTTGTCGAGCACGAAAATGTCGAGGCTGAAAATGAGAAGGTATCAGCCAGCCATTGCTCCAAAGAAAACAAAAGTTACGCTAACCTTATAGTCGTTATTTTTACCCGCATCGCAACATTTTGGACATTCCCAACTATTCGGAAGGTCTTCGTTGACAACGCCGGATGCGGTTTGGGTGCTGCGTTGAGCGCATTCAGGATGAGAGATTTCATAGCAAATTGAGCATTCCATTAGAGAAGATGGCCCTTCCAAAGACGATTGGAGTTTTGCTTGCGGTGAAACCGGTGTTTGCTTCCATCCATCCAAATTACAAAACACACACTGTGCAGTTACTGGCAGCATGGGCTGCAAGCATTGTCGCATCATGCATGTTTGCTTTGCACGTCCGGGGCCTACATACAAAAAATCGTTAAATTCCAATATTCGTCACACCCTTTGAATAATTTACCACCAAATTTCACCATATCCAAACAGAAACTGCATTCGCTACAATCAGATCGTTGACACGCCTCACAGATCTTACAACGAGTCCTTCGACGACGCGGTGTATTGTTCGGGTTCGATCGATCCAAGTTGTGGCCAGTAGGTGACGTGTATGCCTGTTGATGTTTCTTGTATGGTCCTCGTGGACCTGTCTTATTTGGTAATTGATGTGGGGTAAGAAATTGTTGTCCAGGCTGATCTGAAGAACTCTCCACACCAAAACTATTATCGTTTTCACCTAACGGCTGATGATCGTCGTATTGTGTTTCTGCTAGCTGGAACGATTTATTAAGGTCAGGATGTAGGACTGGTCGACCGGTTATTGCAAATTCAGCGCTATCCTTGCAGTGACGTTCGACTAAGTTGCGAACGTCTTTAATAAGAGCAACCGGATCTTTGATGAGTTCAGGTACATTCTTCTTTTGAGATGGCAAATCGTATAGATACATTACAATTTCCTGTCGAAAAATAGAAGTTTTATAAAAGGTGTTCTGATTTCTGATCTTGTAAGGACCAAATAATATCAAAAACTGTGAATCCGGGATAAATTGTTGTACCACGAGACTGTTTAGTTTGTCTCCTATCGAGATAATATATATGAAAACGTAAGTCGTACATATCAGAATAGGTATGGTAAATAGAATAGATGTGGCAAACAGGATAGATGTTGCAAAAAGTCTCGAACGTATCTAAATAAAAATGAGCAAGCAATTCATTGTTTAATGTTCTTTATAAACTATAAGAATTTAATAGATTCACAGAAACTATCCAAAGTCCCTACCGAAGTACGTCTTATGACATCTGAGACCATTGACTTCGTTGGCCGAAATGTTCTCCCCTGCATCACAAATTGAACCAACGTAGTTTCTTCAAAAAATGCTCAAACTACTTCCTCTAAAATGTAGTGCTCACCAACTCTGCCTTTTTAAGCAATTTTCTAACTGCCGTAGTACTAGAGACATGAGTCATCCCTACCAATTCTAGAAGTCGTAATATCGCAGGACTGTGGCATTTTTTCCCAAAACTCTGAAACACGCGTTCTCTAAAATTTTATTGCCTAGAATATATAATACGAGTTAGCTGACGCTTCACGGCATGAGTCCTTTTACAAAAAGTCCCCGTTTCACACACAGTAACGCACACAACAAACAGACAAAACAAACAAAAACAGACTCACACAAACAATCAGACACATACCCAAACAAACAAACACACACACACACACACAAACTCAAACAAACAAACACATATCGTGTGTGTGTACACTAACATTACCATCCAACACACACCCATGACACAGTGAGTGGGTAGGTGGGAGTGTCGGTATGAGGCAGCACGCTACGCTTGACAAAAAAGCGGTGGTCCAGGAGGCGACAGTCCCATGGTAAATAAAAAATTCTCTTTTATCACGCACAATACTGACCCAGCACAAAATATAATGATTTATACCGTACTATTGGTAGAAGGTCTAAGATAATCGATGCAACCTTGGCTGCTTAAAGTCTTTATGCCTCGAAAGAGTCTGACTAATTTGCTAAATCTTAACGAAAAACCACCTGCCATCGTCTATGACCGAGTTGACTGAATTTTTTGCACTCAATGGGCCCTAGTATCCGAACCAGTCATCCGATTTTCATGAAAAAAGTTTGTAAAGTTTTGTGAGATCGGAAAATTTAATTAAACCGCGAAATGAACAATTTCCGTGTTGTACTTGCTGAGATATTACAATCCTTCAAAATATTCGTATAGTCTCACTCTTACTTTAACATATCCCCGGAAATACAGCTTTGATCTCTTATATTTGTAGGTTTTTTGGGTAAAAAAATTCAATTGTTCGAACAACTGAGTTCTGAGAAATATGTGGATAATCTGTAAACCTACAAAAATTAGAGGAAGTAATTGTACTCGACCGATTCTGATCATCTTGAATCAAAGGATTTATATTTTCACAATTTTCCTGATAGATGATTCTATGATCATTAAAACTACATAATGAAAAAATTTGTCACTTGGATTTATACAACGCATACAGTTGACAGTTGATAAATTGGAAAGCTGAATAATTTTTTATCAAAATAAAAATATTAAATTTCAACAATAAAAGGGGGTGCGAGAAAGAGATTACTGTAGATGTATTTTTTTGGTGTTTTCCTAGTAGTATTGCAGTAGTATTACTAAAAAGCTAGAAATTATACGAAGCTCAAATCTGCAACGAAATTTCGTGCGAAAACGAATGCCAAGAAACTACGCAGCCGGTTCAAAAACCAAGAAATAGTGCTATATAATATAAACAAAGCCACTGGGGCTTAGTGTATACCACAACGAGACACTAACCTTTAATCCGAACAATTCATAGTGTGTCAAATGAACATGAGGTGCATTCACCAATTCGTTTTGACGATCCGGCTCTCCTTCCAAATGCGAACGACCCAAAAGCGTATATACATACTTTGCTAAGACATACCAAAGCATTTCGGTGAAAAATGGATAGCGAAATTTTTGTGGAACTTTAGTTGTGTCTTCCACCTGTGCAATTTTTAGTTGCTTTACAATGCCGAATGAATGCAAGAAATTGCCTCCGAACACAAGTGAATCGGTCGGAGTGTAAACGGCATGAATCCATCCACTTGGTATGAAGAATGTGTTGCCGGCTGTTAAATAAACTCTTGCACATTTTTCCACAGTGTCTCCAAAAAAAACATCTGATTGTTTTCCAGAAAGAACCCACTTCTCAAAAAGTACTAAATTTTTTTCAGTCGGTGGAATTAACCAAAAAACTTTGCTTCCCTTTAGTATGTGATACCAAACAGATGTGCCGCCGAAATCAATATGAAAATCGGTAAAACAATTCTTGACTGACATCAGGCAATATTTTTGCACCTTTGGGTACATCATTCGATCGAGTACATTCGTTTCTTCGGTTTGTGCTTCTTTCAAATGACTGGGCCATACAACATCACACCAATCAATCATTCGAACTAAAGCTGGACTTTGGATATAATTGTCCAATCGTGTGTGGGAAAACTCCAATGAAATAACATTCTGTAATTTATCTTTGTGCGGATTGTCATAGTATTCTTGCCATTCTTTCATTGTCATTGTTGTATTTTTCTGGGTGTTAACGTCCATCACGTCCAACTTTCGTTTCGATCCCACGCACATTCGAACATCTTTAATGCTGAAGTTAGTTGATGGAACCCTAAAAAAGCCAATCGTCTTCTTTGAAAAATCATTGCATCTAGTTGAGAGAGAGTAATGTTACCTAATTCCGAGACCAGCCTTGTCCTTGAACAATAAAGGGATATTGAAACCATATTGTTGTACAAATCTAAAATTTATTTTATTGAATTATTTTTCAGATATCAGTGAACGAAATTCGAAATTCGAGCGAAGTCATAAGAGTAATTGTATTGCATTGTATTGTACCTATTGAAGATTTTAAAACGCGACGAAAACTTAAACTAGGTTGTTTATTTGTTCCCTCCAGTGTAGCGCTGTCCGCGATAATTAGGGAGGAAATAGTACATGCACGATATGTCATACGGTAAGGTAGGGGAGATAGCATCCTCACCGTGATTCATGACAATTTTAAATATGATTCTAACAATGGTTACTTTTACATTCTTAACAAGTTCAAGCAACTATGTTACTTCGACTTTTTTAGTCAAAATGAAACAAAATATTCTTGATTCAGTTACGGATTCGCATGAATTGCTAAGTTGAAGGACAATTTTTAATCAAGGCCGCCGCCGCCGACAGCGATTTTAAATCGGCAATCATGCTCAAAACACTAGACAGTTAATATGGGGATCGTTAATTGTTTGTTCCTTACCCGACGGTCAAATCTGCACCAATCATTTCACGCACCATTCCTGTCTGCGCAAAGCGATCGGATTCCAGTTTTTCGGCAACACTAAAGCCCCGAACTCCTTCATGTTCATCATCGCCAAGGGCATACTCTTCTGCATATAATTTGCGCTGTTTGCGTTCACGCTGTGTAGTAATTGTTCATGATGTCACGCAATACCAGAATGCAACATAAAAAGAAAAATGAAGAGTTAGGAACACATTAAGTTTTTTATTGAAGTTAACGAATTTAAATGATAAAAACACAGCTATTTACACAATCGACTGAAATAACCAAATTTACAATTTATAAAAATTGGGGAACAATCCCTTTGTAGAGTGAGCAATGGGAAAAAAAGACTGCTCGCATTGGCGCAGCCTGTAAAAAAACGATCTTTTCAGCAACAAATTACAATGAATAAAATTCATCTACTCTACTATTCCCTAATATTGCTAGGATACAGGCCGCATTGCCTTTCTGAATAGCGATTGAAATCTTCTGTAATAAGAAGTCTTTCGAGCGTGATTCTCCTGAAGCTGCTCTCATCAATGACCCTAATTTGCCTATAAATTTTTTCGTTTCTGAACCCATAAAGTTTCAAAATCAATAGGAGTGAATAAATGATTTTCTTTTAAAGATATATAATGGTTATGCTTATGTCCCTCCGCGTTGTAGGCTCGATTAGTCACACCCCATAGAAGAGACTTTCCCTGACTCCATGGAATTAGGATCATACCATCGGGTCGTTTGCCATCATCTCGAGAAATGCCTGGTGGTTGTATTATATTTGGGAATCCTGCAGAAGAAAATGCATGAGAAATAATTTTATTGACTTCGTCGTGTCTAGAAATTATCCCTGCTTTTTTCTTGCAAGGCAATTATTTTATTGCGGATTTGCTTTAAAATTCAACAGCGAAAAAGTGCACCCTGCAATTTCTCATGTCGCACTTTTTCGCTGTTGAATTTTAGAGCGAATCAACCAACATTTTGTTAAAATAAAAAATTTGCTAATTTAAATGATGCGTTTATAAAAGGCTGATCGTCAAAGAAATGCTGTTACATTTTAGAAAGTAATGACTCCACCGAGTATGAAGTTTTCGTATGCAAATGAGGCTAGAAATTCTCAAACGTTTAAAAAACGCTAGTCGATATGTCATAAAAGATAATTTGTCAATTTGTCAGAGTTTCACCGCTGATGTTTTTTTATAACTTGTGAAATTCATTGGAGGAGTGGTAGAGTGGCCTCTTATGCCCTGTCATGAACTTTCATATTCGAATTTCATACACTGCACAGTGGAAAAATTTAAAGATTTTGTGGTCAAAAATATGTGGGACTTGAAAAACTATCACATACAGATAGATGCGCCGAAAATTGTTAGCAGAAAGCCGAATTATTTTCGCGCCTACCAAAAATATTTCCTAAGTAAGGTCTTGGTTGGTAATATTTGTATTGCTGATCAATAACTGTGGCTTTGTGTAGCTTGGAACTGATGATCAATAAAAAACGTCTGGTGTTTCCTCCCTTGTAATATTTATTGCATCTACACTTGCATTTGGTTGTGTTCAACAACCATCTTCAGGCCAAAATACAATAAAGTTTTTTATTATTGGAGGAGAAACTGATCGACGATTTTTTGTTTAACAACTTTGGCTAGCCCAAGTTGCAACTTACTGTATACTAAATTAACAGATACCACAGAATTTTCTTGTATAATTGGTAAAATTGGCAAACTATTTGGTTATCACTTGTATCCGTGAAATTATGTTATTTTAATCGTGTCAGGTGTTTATACTTCATATAGGCTGATTTATTATTGGGCCTCGGCCTGTTAACTGGTCTTTAAACAATATAAAATAAAAATAAAATAAATATCGGCCATGTTCACTTTGAATTTTCTCTCATTGTGGTTTACAATATGAGGTCTCATACTATTTTTGATTAGATTGAAGAATTCACGTGAAACATGCTCTGCGTCTGATTTAAAATTGACTGCTTAATGTTCGTTCATGATTATTTGGTTGGCCTCGTGGATCTTCAAAGTTCTCTTGGATCTAACTTTTTTCATGATTTTCTTTCTGTCGAAGTTAAATTAGTGCTGAGTAGTGTTTGTGTGATGGACCAATGCTGTCTTCCTTGGCGTGTTGCCGATGTTTTCAAGGTCATTGAGGCGGCCAAGTTTACAACGGCTATCAACTGACCACGTTGTTTCACCATAGTACCAGAGCTTACATGTGCCACACGGAATGCCGTAGACTACACTGATCATTGTCCCGGACGGAGCTTTTCTTTCATGTTCATGGCCAAGGCTAAGTTCGGCGCATAGCTTTTTATTTTTCTCGACAGTTGTTCCGCGAGACCCGGGATGTAGGTAAGTCCGGCATATTTTTTCGTTTCAGGTGTTGCGCTTATGACTACTGGCGGTGTTGTGTTCAGCGGGGATTCATCATAGGTGTTGTGTCATTGAGGTCGCATGTGTAATTTAAGAACGGGTAGCTGCGTTCAGCCAGAGGAATATTCTGCTGGGTTCCGTTGCGATTCGGCGAGTGCCGTACTTGGTTCATGAGGAGGCGAATTGTTTTTTCCGGAAAGTTGTTTTTAATTAAGATACGGTCCTTTACCTCTTCATGGAACTTTTTGTGACTCTTCGGATGAACGCCTTGGC
>WJQU01002363.1:0-26306 GCA_029228625.1 Pseudolycoriella hygida | reverse complement strand
ATGTTTTCAGAGGATGGCAAGTTGGTTAGGGAATTTGAGGAAAGGAGGAAAATGGGAAACGCGGTGGCCAGTCAGTTGAGGTCGCACGTGTTCAACAAGAAGGAATTAAGTAGCGGAACGAAGTTAGCTATTCACAGGTCAATATTCCGGCCGACGGTTCTGTATGGTAGTGAGAGTTGGGTGGATTGCGGATATCTAGTGCATGACCTGGAGGTTTCTGATATGAGGGTTCTTAGGAATATAGCGAAAGTTAATAGGAGGGAGCAGTGGGATAATCATATCAGGAACGGCGACATTAGGGAAAACTTAGAGATTGCGTCAGTGGAAGAGGAAGCAAGGGCCAGTCGTCTACGTTGGTTTGGGCACGTTCAAAGGATGGGTAATAACAGGTTACCGAAAAGGATCTTGGGTGCACAGGTCCCGGGTGTTAGGCCAAGGGGTAGACCAAGGAGAAGGTTTATAGATTCAATGAAATCAGATTTAGAAGTTAGGGGACTTTCTCTGGGCGAACAAACCATCTCCTTGGCAGGCGATAGAAGGGCATGGAGGACGATAGTTCACCATTCTGGGGTTGTGACATAAAGACCTCACACCGGAGGGTAATAATGGTCTATAAAGTTTGATGATGAAATATTTCACTGAAGATTCGCCAAAATGATTTGGTTTTTCATTTTTGCAGTTTGAGTCATGAGATATAGGTAGGAAAAAGTGAAACATCAACTTCGACGGATGAAATTTCAAATATGACCAACATCCGTGGAGTGGTCTGAAGATTTTTAATTGTCCAAGAAAGCTCGATAAGTTGTTATACAGAAAACTAAGAATTAAAAATTTGGTTCAGTGGCTAGGGGATATGTAGCATACAACAAAAGTTTTTTGGTGAACCTCGTTGGCAACACTAACTTGCAGCGTGAAGTTTACCTGTGAGTGCTGCCAAAGAGGTTAATTTTCAAATCATTGGATTGATCATCACTTTCATCATCAACGTGATCATCTCGATCTTGACGAGGGGCAAATTTTGCAAGCGTTTCAGAGTATAGACGTGTCGAAAGGGGATGGTCCAGATAATATACATCCTTTCTTTTTGAGAGAGTGTTCAAATGCTTTGAGTACGCCTCTGCATCGCATTTTCAACTGTTCTCTGAGCAGCACCTTTCCTTCGAGATGGAAGCTATCGTACGTAGTGCCGGTCTTTAAAGCTGGATCCAGGTTCAACGTTGAATGCTACAGAGGAATTGCGATCCTTCCGACTTTCGGGAAACTGTTCGAGTCGATGGTGTGTAACATACTTGCTGACAAGTTTCAAAAAGTCATCTCTGTGCATCATCAGCACGGTTTTAAGAGAGGCAGGTCTGTTAGAACGAATCTTATCGACTTTGTCAACGTCATCAAGTTGACGTTGGTTATACAGATGTGAGCAAGGCTTTTGACAAAGTCCGACATAGTATGTTGATTGCCAAGCTGAAGGAGCTTGGGTTACATTCCTGTATGTTGGAGTGGATTCGTTCGTATCTGAGTGACAGATTTCATTACGTGCGTATAATGGGGTGGAGATCACGATCTTTTCATGCCAAATCAGGTGTTCCTCAGGGCAGCCATCTCGGGCCCTTACTATTTTTGATCTATTTTAATGACGTTACTAAAGTTTTCAAATTCGTCAAGTGCTGACTCTATGCTGACGATCTGAAATTGTATAATAAGATAAGCTGGATGACTGCATTGCAATGCAACGTGATATGGATGATCTGGAATTGTGGTGTGCAAGAAACTCCCTGTCGCTCAATGTTTCTAAGTGTGAGGTTATGTCTATTTTTCGTAAACGTAATCCGTCGCTGTTTTCGTATTCGATGGGAGGAGTCACACTCGTGAGGATAGTGCAGAAAAGGGACCTTGGAGTGATTTTTACAGAGAATCTAAGTTTCAATAAACATGTGGAACACGTTGTGTCCAAAGCCTACTACATGTTGGGATTTGTTGGGTTTGCAAAAACTTCCGTAACGTCAACGCACTTAAGAGTGTGTATTTTGCCCACGTACGTTCTCATTTGGAGTATGCTTCTGTAGTATGGTCTCCAAACTATCAAGTTCATTGTGACGAAATCGAATCTATACAGAAAAAGTTTCTAATGTATGCGTTGAGGCATACTGTGAGAAGGGACGTTAATTATCGCCTACCACCATACGCGGAGAGATGTAAATCAATTGGCATTGAAAGTCTTCTTCGCCGAAGGATTAATATGTGTGCTTTGTTCGTTTTTGATGTTTTGAGAGGTCGAGTAGACGCACCTTCGTTGGCGTCGAAGTTGAATCTGAATATTCCAGTAAGGTCACTCCGTAATAGTCGGTTCTTCTATTTGGACAGTCATCGTACAAATTATGGACTGTTTGAGCCTGTGGGATACATGTCGAGGGCTTTTAATTTGTTTGCTTTCCATTACACGCGCTACCGTTTTCGTTTGAAAATTAATTCTGAACTTCTGACAAATGAGATGTTGGAAAGGAATGGGTTTTTGCATACCGTAAACTGACACATCTTAACTAGTTCTAAACCGAGTTTTTTTTATTACATGTTGACATCGTGGAAAATGTTGAGAGTATCCACAATCCTCTACATTGGAGTCAGTTCTGGAACTACGGTTGGAACTATACATTCCATGTCATCTTGTTTGGCCTAGCACTGGTTGCTATGCAAAGGGTAACTATGGTTCCGACGGGTCGACTGGGCCAGAAGTTACTTCCGGTTTATGCATTATTGTTCGGTTCATGAAGAGCCAGTTAGTTTTAAGTAACCATTGGCTAATAAAGAATAAATAAATAAAATCTTGAGACATATTTTAATTGAATTTTGAAATGGGGCATAAAGATCTCTCTCTGAGTTTTGAAAAAGAGAATCTCTCAGATACAATTTCCTATCGTATAAGAATTATATTGATCCAAATCAGAAAGTGATTCAACCAAATATAAACTTCAATCCCCATACACAAACTTCTAAACTTTCCTTTCACCACAACCTGCGTTGTAATTAGCTAATCTCTTTTTAATTACACCAGTAGATGTTGTTTTTTTCATTTCATTGCATTGATTACATTGCCCGCCATACGTTTTACCCACTTCCGTATGAAAGGTTTTTCTTCATCCTAAATGAAAAATTATACAAAATACGTGTAAACAAAATAACCCCTCTCTCTATCGTAGCAAAGAGTATAAGACCCTAAGTAATGTTAGGCCTCGCCCTCTTCTGTTTTTTATTAAATTTTTGCTCACAGTTACAATGTCGTTTGCTCACTACTAACACAAAATGTCAAAAACAAACACTATGACGGGATCAATGCAGTGAAGCTTTTATATCGTGCCAAAAAAAATATCGACTTGAATTCAAATCTGAAATACGGCGTACATACGAATGTGTGGTGATATAAACCATTCTCACATCGAGTGAAGATAGACGACGAAAATTTGTGCGATGCATACGTTCGGTTCTTATGGAAACGTCTGTGCTGTTGTGGTTCATATAATATTTTTTGCATGGATCACAGAACATAGAGATTTAAGATGGACAAAGAGATAGCGGGGTAAGAGACGCAAGTCAAGGTCAATTTAGTTAGGTACAAGAACGATAGAGGCGCTTGTAGAGTTATTACTACAGATTTTATAAATTTTATCGTACAAATCCATTCAAAAGGCGGGGTTGAAAGCCTATCAACATAAAGCAGTGTTTGCATGAAATTCATAAAATGCGACATCATAAACTATGTAGTAGGAGAAAGAATAGGCGGTCTTAGATTCCCCTTTCCCTTTCAATGAGAACTAACACATGAACACGAAGCATTCAATCAGTAAATGTGACGTCATGGATTTTTATTTTCTAATTCCCATTGATCGTTAGCTATTCGGTAATGGTTCGGTATTGCACAATTCAACTTCGGAGAATCTGACTGTCGGTCGCGTTTAGTTTAACTTTATACGCGAGACGGTGAACTCGTGTTAATGTAATGGAATTATGAGAAGTTTTCATGAAACAATTATTGAGTTCATGTTGTGTATAAGACCAACAAAGTTCTCATCGCGGCCATAACTGTGTGTGACAGTGAAATATATATTTTGTTTTGTTTCGTCGTAAAGAAACGATTTTTCCGTGCGTTTTAGGAAAATTAGTGGCTCTAATAATATTAACTAAAGCGAAAAATTACTGTTGTGTTTTCGGTGTTTTTCAGCTAACATTATTTTGGATTAATTGGATTAACCGCAACACAGATCAATACCGCTGTACAGATTGACATATACTTTTGGATACAGTGCCATTGGATTTCTCTGGTCATTTTTGGATTAACGAACCAGAGGAATCTTTGTGTTATGTGCATTGTGTGCATATTGTAAGATTTTTGAGTTTGACAGCTCGGCGCCTATTTGACTGCTGAGCTGTGTTAAATTACAATTTGTTTGTGTTGGTTAACATATGTGTATGGATGTGCGTGATAAGAGAAATCACGTTCAATACATTATACAACTCATGCAACGGTATGCAGCATTTTGTTTACAAGTTGTATTGTAATCTGTAAATAAGAATTACGATTGATGTGTGCGTATCACTGATTATGCATCTGTGATGCATCTAATGGTTTATGTGACCGTAATGGAATGTACGTTCGTCCAATATGAATTCGTAAAGTGAAGTTAAGTTAAATGAAATTTTTGAAATTCTTAATTATCCAAATGAAGTGAGATATGAGCACTGATATTGGTGCTCAGTGGGGTCTGCTAGGTTGTGGTAATAATAATAACAATAATGACCCACACCCAAGATCTCCATCCTTATCATCATTAACATCATTACCACCATTACCTGATTTGATTCCTCTACGCAAGGGACCACCTATAAAAATTGCTAATGATACGGGTAGCAACCTTCAGACGACAAACACGATTGCCCTTCAGGAACATAGCATCGTCGGATCGAAGACATCGTTGTGCCATTCCGTTGTAAAAGTTCCTTGGCCTCGGGAAGACTCTCCCATATTCGTGAGTGAATCGGTTTCTGGTGAAAGTAGCAAATGCGCTGACGATAAGCATTTTATTGTTGATGACGATGACGTCGTTGATGAGCGAGACGACGAACCAATACAATTCGAAAATAGTCCAAATGAAACGACTGCCAGTGATAAGTGCGTCGACGCAATAAAATCCAAGTCTCCTTCTCCCTTACCTTATCACACATCCACAAGTGAATTGTGTCAAATCAATGACAAAGTTAGGTCACGTGATGGTAAAATAAATGCACAAGAGAGTGAGCGAACTGAGTTATGTTTACCCGCCATAAAAACACGTACTCGTCGTATCAGAGTTCATACCGAATATTTCACATTCGATAGGAGAGTGAAACAAACCCAAAAGCGGAAGAACATCAAAAGAAAAGGAATTAGTTTTCATAACAACAAAGCATCGAGGGGAGTTTTTCGGAAACCAACTAATCAAGTCAATTGTGTCGAGTCGGGTGAAATAAAAACTGTGTCGCGTATAAATCCTATATTTTTGTTTGTTAAGCAAGAAGACGCTAGAATCGTGGAGGTGCGATGCGAAGATTACGACAAACGCAATCGAATACGGTTAACGAAAACTGCAAATGGTTGGCGGGCCATACCACGTACGGACAGTTCGAGTTCGAGAATTTCTTCGCTGTTACCTAAAGTAATTGTAACGAAACGAGAAAGAGAAGAGGCTGATGAGGCTGGTCAGGGTTTAAATTGTGCAAAATCAGACAGTAGTGACTGGAAATTGAATCCTTTTGCATCCAAAACATGGTCATTCAAATTAACCAAAGCCGAAAAAGTACAAGAGTCCAATGATCAAAATTCGGACGATTGCAATAGCCACAAGAAAAAAAAGAAAAAGAAAAAGAAACGGAAAAAAGAAAGGAAATTAGCTTTAGATGACTCATTGGAAAAACCAAAACAAGAGTGCATAGATCAAATAGCTGACATGACGGAAACTACGTTAACCCGGACAGAAACCCCTACCCTACCAACAACACCATCACAACCACCTACATCAATCTTCGAGGCTACAGACACACCACAAAATCAAGACAACTCAACAGCGCCGACTCTAAACACAGCTACACCACTGAAAACTCTGAGCTTACTTGCAGTCGCACAGCTTGAATATAACAACCATACTGATGATTGTGGGGAAACGAGGAAATGCGTAGAAAAGACAGCCCCGTCGTCGTTGCACTTTTCAACAACAACAACAACAACAACAGAGAGTGCAGTCGTACATGATAAGGAAATGCATTTGACGAACAGTGATGGACATATGAACGGTGTGGCTGGAAAAATCGAGAAAGTAGAGAGGTGTACCAGCCCGACTGATGAAGATGCTGAAAATAATATTTTGTGCCCAGAAAGTTGTATTGCACCAGTATTTGAGTCGTACAATTCGAAGTCGGTGTGTACAGTCGTGCATTGCATTGATAGTAATAGTGACCATGAACATCATTTCGATAATGAAGATGTTGGTGAATATCACGATTTAATTGAAGGTATACCTCACATACAAGTAGCTCATTCCGAGGATATTCTCGATAATTGTGAAAATACTATGACTGGTGCTGAATTATTAGATTCTCTCGTTGAAAGACATTGCGAAGATAATCTTATTTCTGGGGACGAAGATGTTAAACATACCATCTGTTTAACTGATGATTATAACGACGAAGACGACGTTTTAATGGAGTCCCAGCCAGTTGTTGACATTATTTCAAGGCTAAGTGATTCGCTGGCTGAATCACCAAAATGTTTGTCATTTAACGAAGCTGGTGAAATCGAAGCATTGCATGAATCCCTATTTGAAAATACTCAAACGGAATTGAATAATGCGGATGGTCTACATACGTTTAATCGTTCCGCTCTTGAAGAACTTTCAATTACATTAAAAGATTTAGAGAAACGGCAAACACAACACATAAAGCAGCCGGTGCAGCTGACGATTGTTTCTCCGGATTCATGTCAAGAAGAGCTACCTAAAGATTTGAGTTTCAAGAAAAATAGCGACATCATACAAATACGGCCTATATCACGTGATTCAGATGCGATTCAATCACCACAACCGTCAGGACTACCGGCAGTGCCGCCATCGCCTGATATTCTGTTACATCAAACCAATAAAAACGTGAACAGGCCATTGTTTCTCGAACTTTCATCGCCATCACCCAAGTCATGTGATCAACGAAATGACAAAGTGTTTATGGATTTGACGTCACCTAAACCAAAATCGAGTGAAGGTCGAGTTCAACAAAAAGAGCCATTGGATTTGGGTAAGCATCGAAAGTCTGCAAGTCCAACGGTGAGTTGTTCGGAAGAGGTAAAGCGATATTTATCTTCATCCGAAATAGAGCCATTAGCTAAACGCGTAAAGTCTGAACATTCAGATAAATCATCTTCCAATGATTTATTAATGAATTCCAAAACTAGTCAATTAGCGGAGCTGTTAGCGTCCGTAAAAGATCCAGATCCGTTAACTCAATTGAGATTACTGATAAGTAATCCGGAATGGAAGCTACCTGATCCAATACTAGTGCCAAAAGATCGTTTGAATGCGGTTCTGGCATCCCCAGCTCGAGAAATTCCATTATTATTGACGACGCGACCAGAACTTCGACTACCTGAGGCGTTTGCTTTTCCATCAATTCTTCAAGATCCGGAAATTTTAGTGATTTCGTTCGCCCAACTTGAATCCATTTTACAGAAGCAAGAGGATATATTGAAGTCGACGAAACAAGCTCAAAGGTCAGACAAGAAGGCTGTGGTGGAAAAGCCTCTAGAATCGCCAAGAGCTCGAGAAAAATCTCAGTCGAAATCTTTAAGTAACAATATTGCTCCAATCGGATCATTGCTCACAAACGGTCTAGCTGGTGATATAGACGCCGCAACAATGGCTGCATTCAATCAAATGTTATGGCTGCCATACTTAGGACAAATGAATCCAGAAGTCTTCAAGGCAATGTCCGGTTTATCTAGTCCCGGTATACCAGACGCTCTGCCTTATCCCAATCAAAATCGTTTTCCTAATTTCGCACCACCAACAGCCCCAATGAATTATGGAAATTCGTTGGAATTCGCAATGTGGCAAGAAGCCTTAGCCCAAGCAAATACAGCCAATATGCAACGTGTAATGAAGCTGAATGCTGAGAGAGACATTCAGAAAAAATCACAAGACAACAAAACACAAATTCTGCCACAAGGCAGACAAATGCAAAATAATCAAACATATCTACAACAGCAGCATTTGGTGGCGCAACAACAGCAACAGCATCAACACCAACAGCAACTAAATCATCAGCAACACAACCAACAACAAAAAATGAACAACCACATGATAAATCCGATGAGTCAACTGGCGATGTCATCATTTTTCCCCCCAAATATACCGAATATATCAAACAACAATCGTTTCTTCGGCACGGGCATGCATCGTCCCCAGATGCAAATGACTAATGCCTCACAATACAGTGCAGGATACGGTCGACATGGCGTCGCACAACTAAACAATACAAACGAACAGATGAACCGTTCCACCCAAATGTGTATGCAACCACCTACCTTAGCTAAATCAAATCATTCCATGGCAACGTCACCAACAAATCCATTTTTCCCACCCCCAATGTCTAATTTACCAGACTATAGTCAAAATTCCCGTACAAAATTCCGAAAAGATCTTCACCAACAAAACCAGAACACACCAGACGCAAAGCCGAGGGTCACTTGTAAATCTTTGACGAATTTGTTGCAACCAGATTTGATTCAAGATCAATTCAAACATGGCAGTGATGGTGGCTTAAAAATGTCGAATTTAATGGCTATGCCTTCGTTTGATTTAACTTCTCCTCCTGTTTCAACCACGAGTACCACACCAACCACGCCAAAGCTGAAAGTCAAACCTGGTCTGCATTTACTAGATCCAGTTGCGATGCAAAGGAGATTATTGAATGGCGACGACGGTTCAGAAGTGGGCAGCACGACCAATGGAATTGAGGAGATGATGATGCCAAATTCAAGTTTATATCATCCTTTGCTTAAGTGAGTACCAATGTTTTTATCTAAATATTCTAAAAAAACAACATTTTTTTGCGTACACATTTTCACTGGAAATATAAAACTATTTTTACGATTAAATCTGGTAGCAGTATTTCAAACCGGAAGAACAATTACTGAAAACACAAACCGGACACCACACAAGCAACACTTAATAAAGCAATGATTTTTTTAACATTCATGAATTGATACCGAAAAAAAACTTCTCCTTTTCTATAAATTGTACACTGGTTTGCTCTGTGTTTACAAATTGCTTTCAGTTATGTATACGAACACCTAATATATTTTCAAGTTCCCATATAAAGCTGTAGAAGTAAATTTCATTCAAAAAAAGAAAGAAAACATTAATGCCACACAGTCTCAGTTACACATAGATAAACTTTGTGGCTTTGTGTGAATGTGGACATTACAAATGGCTTCAATTAAGTAATATGGTAATGGTAACTTCCGAATCGTAAAATAATATTCGAGTGTGACTTGACGAAAGGACAAAAATATATGAAAACTGAAACCTACACTTTCGGATAGCCAGAAAATATTTACTCATTGTAAAACAACGGCAGTGACTCATGTTGTCTAGATGTTTCAAAGTTCTGGTTCATTGAACATGAGCGTCCGCTTTAAGACCGATGCGAAGAATGTTTCTAGTGTGCTTGTCATTACGTTTTATAATATATCAGTCCGGCCGTAGCGTCACCTAAATCAGTTTCAGAACATCAACTGATAAGCGTTTTTCCTTGAATGATAATCTTAATCTGAATATAGGAATCGGGTGTAAATGTAAGCAAATATTTTCCAACTCGTTCAAAGGAAACGTGATAAGAAGTATATTTTCGACATTAAAAACCTCGTTTTTGTATTTCAGCACACAGGAAAATCATTGTGTTGTGAAAAATTTATTCGCAAATTGAACGCTTTTCGAAAATTTTATTTTAATTAGAAACTTTTCAAAATACTTTTTATTTAGATTTTTGGACAATTGGAATTATTATTTTATTATTAGACCCGTACGAAGAACGCCCACACGTTTAGGTGGTTTTTGGTCTTTTGTACATAACTCGAGTAAATCTTTACCGATTCTCATAATTGTTTTTTTAGTCGACAGGTCTATGAAAGCCCTGTTTGTAGAAGAAATTTTTTGAGATTGAGCCTTAGGATACAGCTAGGGCACTAAAAACGAGTCTCTGCTGGCGCTCTACATGTTTTTTGCACTTAGCTCTAATAAATCTCTTCAGATTTTCAAATTTTGCTTGATCGAAAGGTCTACGACTGTCTCCCATTTTGTGGCAGAAAATTTTTTGATTAGAAACCCTTGGACTCAGTCAGGACCTTAAAACCGAGTTTCTACTAGGGCCCAACGTGTTTGCTTTTTAGATTTATCAGTTTGGGACAACCTATTACTGGTCTTGAAACACAGATCCTGGGATCCTTTGTTCCTTTTCCCGTTCATCATATAAATCATTATGTGAGCCTTCCTGTCGCTTCCAAGAACCGGTCCAAAATGACAGGTCCACATCAGATGGTCTCACAGTAAAATTCCCAAGAATCCTGCATCTCAAAAAAAAAAAAAAAAATTTGGAGGAATTTAGGGCAATCACATATCACGTGTATGTCCGTTTCCTCTTCTAATCCGCAAGAACATCTTGGGGTCTCCAACGACCGCATCTTATTCAGGTGACGGTTCAGCCCACAGTGCCCAGTGGTCGCTCCTACTACCCTTCTGATACGATCACGTTCCATTTTGATAAGGTCCCTGGCCCATTTTTCATCAGGGTTTGGGAAGAATCGCTTCGTATGCGCGCCTCCTTCATACGCTTCCCAGCGTTCTGCGTGTCTCCGTCGCACACAGTTGCTTAATGCATCATTGCATTATGCCTGTGGCATTGGTAGACGTGGCTCCACTCCGCTTGTTGTGGTGGCGGAGCCTACCCTAGCAAGCTAATCTGACCTTTTGTTTCCCTCCACGTCAGAGTGTCCAGGTACCCAAACCATAAACCAAGGTAATCTTATTACTCAGTCCCATGTAGTTTAGATAATCCTTTCCCTCTTTCATTAGCTTGGAAGTCAAGGTGGGTGACATGAGCGCCCTAATCATCTCTTTACTGTCCGAACAGATAAAGATTTCTCTTCCCTGCGTCCCCGCCGGCAGTGATTCTTAAGCTCCTACGAGAGCTGCGTAGACCTCTGCCTAGAGGACATTGGAAGTTTTGCCCAAATGGAACCAATTGCCATGTGCAGTGTCTGGATCTTATATTCCAGCCCCTGCTCTTTCTACGGCCTTGGATCCATCAGAGAAAAACACTTTCGCATTTCTAGGCAAACAGGTTGGCCACCCATCTAGCCATTCTTGCCTGTTTGGAAATATCGCTTCAAAACGCCTAGTGAAGTCAGTTACTGGCGCCATCCGGCCTCTTGGCATGTCAAAAATCGGATCCGAAATAACGTCTCTAATTCTGCCATACCCTAAACGGAAGTACGGGGCCCATAAGCCTGACCGCTCTATCCTATCCGCAGTGGCGAAAGCTCTGGCCTTAATTACTAAGTCCAAAGGCGGTATCGCTAACAGCGTCTCCAAGGCCGCGGTTGCCGTGGTCTTCATAGCTCCAGTGATGCTTATGCACACTAGCCTTTGTATCTCACTTCTTGGCCACCATACTACAGAACCGTGACTCATCATGGGTCGGATCACAGCCTCGTATAGCCACAGAATGGCCTTAGATGACAGACCCCAGTTCCTCCCAAAGGAGTTTTTACAGATCCAAAACGCCGTCAAGGCCTTTTGTGCCTTGTCTTCGGTATGATCGATCCAATTTAGTTTGCTATCCAGCGTGACCCCGTGTTATTTTACCCTTGGAGCGAGTTCTAGATCCACACTGAAGATCCTGTACTTCTTTTACTTAATAGCACAAGGTCTGCCTTAGTGGGGTTGACCCTTAGGCGCTTCTCCAAACACCAGTTCTCCACTATTCCCAGCGCAACTCTCCCAAGGTGCTTTCAAACTTCCCTCTAACTAGGTCGTCTGAATACCCCTGCGCATAGATTCCTTCCTCATTCAGTTTTCTAATAAGGGAGTCTACCACTATGCACCAGAGTATGGGTGATAGGATCCCGCCTTGTGTTTGCGTGTTACGTGTTCGCTTACATAAATTGGATAAATCCCAACTGCTTTGGTTGATTCTTTTTCTATTTGAGAGATAATCGAGTACCGAATTATATTCAAAAACAAATTTGGACCCGGTGCCTGTACTTAGGGCTGAAGTGGACCTCAGGTCTGTTCTAAGGTTGGCCCTAGCCAATAAAAAGTTTTTTTGCCATGTTGCAGAGCAAATTGAGGGAAACATTTTGTATATGGAAGTGTGTGTCCGAGGCATTTCCTCATGGCCTAGGTCGGTCCTAAGGTCTGCCCGAGACAAAAAAATGGTTTTTCATTATGTTGTAGAGAAAATGGAGGGAAATATTTTTGTCTATGTAAGTGTTTGTCCGAGGCCTCTCCTGAAGACCCTAGATCGGTACTCAGGTCGGCCCTAGACAAAAAAATGGTTTTTTCCTATGTTGTAGAAAAAATTGAGATGAACATTTTTGTGTATTTTTTACTTTCGGAAGGCTTTTTTTACATCGTTTCTTCGGACGGATTTTTCAATATTGCTCTATCGGCAATTTCCAACATAATTAAATGTGGGCGTAATTTCATACGCTTAAGAGTTAAGGCAATATTGACTTAAATACGTTCGAGTCTTTTCGTAACATCAACTCTGTTTTCCACATCTATTCTGATACGTACGGGTCCCTTCATATGTTTTTTTTTTTGGAAAATTAAAAATTTTTCTGAAAACTAAAGTTTTTTTGAAAGTTCAAAATTAGTTCGTAATTTTTTTCTTTGAAAATTCATATAAATATCGCAAGTTGTAGTTTTCGCGAAAAATAAAATTTTTTTCGAAAATTAAAATTTTTTCGAAAATAATTTTTTTTCGAAAATTAAATTTTTTTTGAAATTAAACTTTTTCGAAATTAAAACTATTTCGAAAATAACAACTTTTTCGAAAATTAAACTTTCATAAAAAATTAATTTTCTTTAGCAAATTTAAAAATTCGTGGTAGGAGTTCAGTTGAATCTAACCTAAAAGCTGGGGGGTTTCCAATAGACGATCAAACCACCTTATTAGGGTGCTTGAAGGGGGTTTGTTCATAAAACAACATAACACCTTACATAAGTTTTTAATTTTTTTCGAAATTGAAAACTTTTTCGAAAATTCATTCAACTCAATTGCTTAAAATTAAGAACTTTGGTAAAAATTTAGGCTAAAAATATTTTGCAAAAATTATGGAACCAATTTTGAAAGTTCTTAGGCAACCGTTACAACTTTTGATGCCGGTTTCGAAACGAGTTTACGTGTCTTAAGCATGCGACATGCGATGAAATTTGTTCTAACAAGATTCTAGTCAAACAAGACTCCTTTCTTCGACATAGAGGCTAATGGTTAAGATTTTTGGGTCACGACAAACGTACGAAGTTCTTTGTAGGCTTATCCATTGATCTGTTTAAGAATTTAACTGTTTTAGTTTACCAGATGGCGCTATATACTTTAAAAATTGAAGTAATGAAATATTCGTATATTGCAAATTGTTGAAACAAAATCGAAAAGTCGTTCAATATTCAATTTACATTTACGATATTCGTGGCTTCTGTTTCAGTTCCGGTTCGACTTAAAATAAAAACATCGAATTTTTCGAACGATTGAGGAACTATGAATGAACAATGAAAATCTATAACAAAATTCAATAGAGTGGCTTTTAAGTGGTTATAATTTAGTTATATTTTTAGCGATAAGAGTCACAACGAAATTATTTTTCGTAAAATTCAAGGTCTGCAAACATTCTTATCGTAGAATAATTTGGTAAATGACGATGGATTAACACTGTAAATTGTGTAATGTTATTTTATTTTAAATAAATGCGTCCACCGCACAGTGATTCAAGAATTCCTAATGAACAATGTGGTTCACCTTTGCGTGTTTTCATCACATTTTAGATGCAAAACATGGAGCAAGAATTGATCGTTTCATAATAATGTCTTACTCTCTAAAGTGCAATTGAAAATGAAAATTGCTATTCATTTTAAGATGTAAGATGAAAAGTATGCGTTTTGCAGGGCGTTCCCTTGACCCATGATTATTTCTTTCTTCCAGACGGATCTAGACGGTTTCAGACGCCCTTTCTGAAAATTTGATTTTCAAGCGTCAAGCCTGGTAAAGGCGAGTTATCTGAAAAATAAGAAGCGGGTAAAAGAGAATATAAATCGAAGCTCAAGCCGAGCTGAACCGAATCTTTGCTCTCTACCCGAGGGGTCCCGCACTCAGAGATTTAATGATCCCATATGATTTAAAGATTTAAATCTCATTAAATCTCTGAATGCGGGACCCCTCGTCTCTACCGACAAAGGACCAACTTGTTTTTCCAGGTCTTCAATTTTTCGAAAAAATTAAACTTTTCTTGTGTGCAATTTGCCATGAAGATTATGATAACAACAACCCTCGGCGCCTTACGGGCTAGATCATTTTTTTATTTGTTTCGCTGCGTTAAACACAGTGCCATCTGTGTACTAGTAGTTAGTTATAGACAATCTTTCGAGTGCCATCTGTGTACTAGAAGCGAAACTAGTAGGCGTCGAATTCTACCAATTTTGCCGTGAAGCCGTGAAGCTACATATAGGGTTTCATGTGGTGTTTATTATTTTTACGCCTTAGGATATACTCGTATATGTGTGTAAAGAAATCATTGTGTATGGGGACGTAATACGTCATCACAACGAAATCTAATCTTAAATGGAAACGTGACGCAAGTCCTTGTTCCTTCTTCCAAAACAACTGATACCAATTAGGGTGACACTTAATGCTTTGAAACGCAAAAAATTCTTTTGATTAAAAAATGCGTCACTAATGTCGGACCCCCCAATGTTATTGTTTTTCTGTTCTCTCAGATTTCACACTCCAAACATTTAATTTTGCACGATGTATGAGGTACGGGTAACTGAATTTTCCGCGTAGAAAAATTATTACGTTGGGGGGTCCGCCGGCAATTGTGACGCATGTTTTAATCAAAAGTAAATCAAAAGAATTTTTTGCGTTCCCAAGCTTTAAGCGTCATACCAATTGATATCTGTTGTTTTTGATGAAGTATAGAGGACTTGCATCACGTTTTGCTTTAAAAAAAAGTTTTTGTTGTGAGTAGCTTTGGAAGTAGTCACGAAATTTGGCGCCACTGCACCTCGCGCGGCTGCCAAAGCTGGCGGTGACGATCCCTATTTATAAACACAGAAATATTCGCAGTCAATTCCTCTACAACCTTAATTCATAAAAAAAGGCTGCCATAGTTATCTTGACTCCGTCTCCGGCCACAATCTAAAAATATTGTCCCTGCAATATTTCAAGAAACTGCACTTTTAAGACCCGTACGACGAACGAAGTTCTTCGAAAAGGGGTCAACCAGGGAGTAGGGGGGAGCATCAATCATGGTCCTTAGATGACGAATCAGCAATAAAAAAATGTCCGTCCGTCTGTCTCTCAACACGATAACTTGAGTAAAGCTCAACCGATTTTCAAAACCTTTTTTTTCCCTGAAAGGTAATTGAAAAATCTTTTTTGAGATTGAATCTGGGCACTGTCGGCCCAAGGACCGCCGAGCTAGTGCCATACGTGTTTTTTTTACTTAACTCGAGTAAACCTTTTCCTATTTTCATAAATTTTTTTTGTTTGAAAGATCTCGGCATGGCCGACAAAGAAACATTTTTGAATTTCAGTCCTTGGACTTTGCTAGGGCAATAGAAACGAGTCTCTGCTAGGGTCCTAAGTGTTTTTTGTACATATTTTTTTTTTTTTGGTTTAAAGGTATGGGAATGCCTGACAATTTATGAAAGATTTTTTTTTATTTTGAGCTCAATGTGCTTCTTCTGCATAATTCGGGTAAATCTTATCCCATTTTCAAAAACTTTTTTTTCTGAAAGATAATCAAAAAATTGATTTTGGGCAAAATCGGTCGAAAACTTTCGAAAAAGTGGTCAAAAGTGGTCAAAGTGGTTTCTTGAAGGTTTGTGGAACTTTTTCACTTATATCTCTGCGACATAAGAACGGAAATCGCTAAGGAAGGTTTCAAATAAAAGATATGAACATCAGAAATCAAGAAAATTAAATTGTAGAAAATTTGTTGAGTGGTTCGGGCTGTCCTTAGTCCTTAGTGTGGACTCACGTCTCGCGACCCTACACGATATTTGGTCGTTTTTCGTGAATGTTTCTTTAATGATGAGGTTTTTTGTGCAGTGTTTTAGAGCAAAAAGAGGCGAAATTTTTTGTATAAAAGTGTGGGCTAGTGGCCTCTCCTAAGTGTTCGAGGTCAGTTCAAAGATCGGCCCTAGTACAAAAACAATTTTTTGTGTGAAAAAATTTGTTTTTAATTTTTTCTTCGAACTATTTTTGGAAATTTCTTTTTAAATTCTAGGCTTTTTTAGGGATTTGGAGAGGTTTTTTGCCTCGTAGCTTCGGACGGGTTTTTCAATATTGCCGGCAATTTCCAATCCAATTGAATGTGACGGTAATTTCATAGACTCAAGAGTGACATTTATTCTGTTTGCCACATCTAATCTGTTGCGTACGGGTCTTTTGCATTAGGCATAGCAGAAAAAAAAATGTTTTTTTTTTCAAATAGATTTCTTCACTACCCTCAAAATATTGTTAGGCCTCAAAAACGCCAAAAAATTTTTTTCAGATTTTTCGAAAGAAAATTCCGGTAGAGAAAAATCAATAATTTCATTTTCTCAAATTTTATACTTTGAGGCGTTGCTAGCGCCACCTACTTGGTCCATAGCTTTCAGATTTTTTTTTCGCAAAGGATGTTTTATTACTTTTTCAACGATGAATTTGATTGGGAAACGAGTTTTAAACTAAAACTTTTCCACAAGAATGCAGGCATGACTTTTCTTCTGGGACTATTTGAAATGGAAAATTTCGCATTAAATCCTTGCACAAAAACGATTGTATCAAATAATTTTTCCATCACATTGCATAATGTAGAGTATCGTTGGAAAGGTAATAAAACAGCTTTTACGAAAAAAATAAGCTTTAAATCTATGGACAGAGTAGGTGGCGCTAGCAACGCCTCAAAGGAAAAAAATTTAGAAAATGAAGTTTTTGATTTGTCTCACCCGAAATTTTTTTTCGAAAATTCTGAACAAATTTTTTTGGCGTTTTTGAGGTCTAACAATATTTTGAGGGTAGTGAAGAAATCTATTTGAAAAAAACATTTTTCGCGCAGACGGACAAAAAATGTCAGATTTTCTCATCGAATGTAGATCCTAAAGTAACCTCTTTCGAGTCACATTTGAATGTCATTTATTGCCCTGCTTGAAATGTCGTTTTTTACCCACCTGTCATATTTATCCCAGTCCAGTATGTCATTTTTTACCCACCTGCAACATAAACAAAATAAGATTTCATTTTGTTCAAGCTAATTATAAAATAAAAGTTCATTTTAATTGCACTCTTATTGGTACGCGCGCACTCCTTGTGATGTAATGTACTATTTTTTTCTGCCATGTATATTGCATATGTTTGTATTCAAAATTGATCATTTTCTAAAGGTCATATCTCCAAATAAACTTAAGCGATTTTAATGAGTGAAAATAATTTTTGGTAGAATCTAGGAAAAATACTTTCCGGGGGGTATGTCGCAAGGGGGGGGAGTCAAAAGTTAGCTGTAAATGGTTCCGCAGTCTACGAAAACAAAATTTTCTTACTTTTTTTTCGCGCGTGGACCTGCGTCACGGGCGCATTACTACCGCGCGCCCATGATCTATTCACCACACCTGCTGTGTACACGACAACTACTCAAATTTAGAATCTTGGGTATACTTAGAAACGATACCTTCATGGTATAAAATTTTTCCTCGCGTAGACTGAGCCCGGATATTCTATGTTATCAATGAGCTGACCAGGAATGAAGGTCAGTGTGGGTTGAACTAAGGTCTTTTCTTAAATCTCGAAAGATAGTCTACAAAAAATAGATTTGCGAGTTTAATTTTTTCAGAACTAGAGAATGGGATATGAGATGATTCTGAAAAATCCTTTCCTCCAATCAGTTGAGGTCACATATGTTCAAAAAGAGGGACTGGAGAAGCTGTCAATCTTCAGACCAACTATTTCTTATGCAGCCTGAAGTTTCTGGCATGAGAGTTCTTAGGAGCGTATCAACAGTAAGTCGTAAGAATGTGAAGATCATATCAGGAACGAAGAAAATCGCCATCAATTAGTTGGATTCGGATACATTCAGATTATGCGGAAGCTTCGCTAAGAGCCGTGAAGCCACACGTAACAATAACTCGTTGATTATGTCACGTCTCGATTTCCTTCCATTCCTAATTATATAAACTTAGTTTTTGAATTTGTGTATGTAACGTGTCCGAAAGCGTGAATTCACTTGATATGAACGTCTATTCGATAAAAATGGAATAACTTGAACTGTGAAATTCCAAAACCATAATGACTTTCAATTCATACTTTAAAGTTCGCCACTTAAAAGTACTTCACGAATGTGGTGTGTTTTCTGTTTTATTTTTATTTTTTTAGCTTTAATTTATGCAAATACTGTGCAAAAACGTTCGATTGCGGAGATAATGTGTGTATACCTTCTGTTATAAAACGGTCTTTTCGCTATACTTTTATTTTCTAATTTGAAATTTTAATTACCAAATTTGAAACAAACCTCCAATCATTAATTCGAATCAATTCTAACGCGCAGCTTCGTTTATTTTTAACTTTCACAAAATTTATTGCGATTATTATTGCCTTTGCTTACACGAATCAAACAAATGGAATGGAAATGGAGACATAATGTCGATGTCAATGAAGAAACGTTTTAAAATTTGATGATTTATTTTCGTTATATGCGCCAATATATTCAATTTTCAATATATAAGTGATCTGCAAAGGTCAGACTTCCAGGGTCAAATAGCAATTCGCATTTGAAGACATAAAATATTGATCTTATGGAAAATTTATTTCAACGACAACACATGTCTCTTGCAGACTTTATTTATATGCAAACGCTGTCATGCTTTGTAGTTTTTTTCGAAGTCGCTTAAGTCAACAAATTGTATTCATTAATTTACTCAGATGGATACAAACTTGGTGAAAAATGCTGTTTGAACAAGATATTTGCATAGTCTTCTAATCATGCGAACAATATTCGATCAAAAAGTTCCTAGAGTCCGTCATGCAATACTTACTAAATAGCAGAATGCTGTCAATGTAACGACAGACTTTGCTAACACCAAGCCAACTAAATATGAAGCGATGCAGATCCTGAAATGAGGGAACCGTCTATAAACGACCGACGTTTGCTTCTTCTCCGATTTTTTTACCATCCCCTCCCCCTGTTATATTCTGCCTATTTCTTCGAAACCACTTTTTACTACCGAATAGCTCTAAAAATGGGTCGAAGACAACAAAATCATGGATTAATGAGTTGTGTAAAGAAGTAGTTATATTAGGATGTGATGCGATCTTTTTCGTGCGTATAATATTACATATCGTGTTCATTATATGTCCGGTACATGTCATAAGATTTTAATTTTTATTAAAATAATAACAAAAAAAGGCTTGCTATAAAAAAAATGCGCATGCCGCATGCGTCGTTTATTTACTTATTTATCGTATGACATTTACATCAATCATTAATAACTTGAAAAAATAGTATATTTCAACATACCCCAAGACACACTCGATGTGTACTTTTCGCTTGGGCTTTGCCCGCGCGTACGTACACATCTCGTGTGTATTAGGGTATGTTGAAATATACTATTTCTGTTATAGTGAGAGTGTGTTGGTGCACATACCGCGGAAAGCAACTTTTCGTCCCAAGTGATGGGAAAATATTTTTCACAAGGAATGACGTATAAAAATCCAACCTGTGCGAAGCAGCCCTTGCCTTCGGCGCGGGCAGCAACTCTCGCACAGGGTTGAATTTTTATACTTTCATCCCTTGTGATCCAAATAACTATTCCGTCACAACCAATACACGTATACAGAAAAACATATAAATTTTAAATTCACGAAGAAGGAAAACAGGAAATAGAAAAGAGCATAACCAAAGACCCGTACGTATCAGAAGAGATGTGACAAACAGAATTGATGTGGCAAATAGAACAAATCTAGCAAAAAGGCTCGAACGTATCTTAATATAGTAATAAGCAAACAATCCAACGTTTTATGTTCTTTTATAACTATAAGAATTTCAAAGTTCCATATAAATTACCCAAGGTAATGTCAAAGGCCCTACCGAAGTACATCTCAGACCATTCAAATCAAGAAATGGTTATATCCAAGGATTGGGCAATTTTGCTCTTAAACCCTGAATTACGTGTTCTCTAAAATTTTGTTTTATAGAACTTTGCCTTTGAAAGCAACCTTCTACCTCTTACAGTCCTAGAAATATGGGTCATCCTTCCCAATTCTAGAAGTGGGCATGTCCCAGGACTGTGGCATTTTTACCAAAAACCCTGAGACACGTGTTCGCTAAAATGTTATGCTCTACAGCTTTGCCTTTGGAAGCAATTTTGTATGGATCATCCCTCCCAATTCTAGAAGTGGTCATATCCCAGGATTGGTGCAATTCTACCCAAAACCGTGAGACATGTGTTCTCTAAAATTTTATTCTCTACAACTTTGCCTTTGGAAGCAACTTTCTACCTCTTATAGTTCTCGAGATATGGATCCTCCCTCCCAGTTCTAGAAGTCGTCATATCCCAGGATTGAGGCATTTTTTCCCAAAACTTGAGACACGTGTTCTCCAAAATTTCATTCTCTACAACTTTGCCTTTGACTGTAAATCTACATATTGTATAGTTAGGGGAATATAGACAAAAACTGTTTTCGTATATGGCCAAGAAACTCAATTTCGTCGATTCCATTGATCACAGTGCCCTTGATCCGATTCATGGAAGTGGCCATATACCAGAATCGGGCCATATTTCCTCAAAACCTTGAAACACGTGTTCGCTTAAATTAAATTCTCTACAACTTCGCCTTTGGAAGCAACTTTCTACCTCTTATAGTTCTCGAGATATGGATCATCACTCTCAGAAGTGGTCATGTCCCAGGATTGGGGCATTTTTTTCCCAAAAACCTGAAACACGTGTACCCTAAAATTTCATTCTCTTCAACTTTGCTTCAGACAGTGGATCTCCATATTGCATAGTTAAGGAAATAAACACAAAAAACTGTTTTCGTATATGGCCAAGAAACTTAATTTCGACCCGATTCCCACAAAATTTTTTTCCCAATTTTCTGATGTCAAATCTTTTCATTTGACACCAAAATGAGCAATTTTCGTGCTATACTTGCTGAGGTATTTACGAAAAAGCTTCACCGACCCTCGAAAAACCATGTTTCCTCGACCATATCTCCGGAACCACGATCGAATTTGCTCATCTTCGAACTTGAATCATTTGGGGCATTTTCAGGGGAAAAAAAGTTTAGGGTGATCGGTTGAGCCGTTTGGAAAAAAAAGTGGAGACGGACGGACCGACGGCGACGGACGGACGGACATTTTTTTTATTGTTGATTCGTCATATTTAGACGATAATAAATGCATCCCCCCAACTACCACCTCGGTCTACCCCATGTTACATTAAAATTATTTGTAGTAAACGTATAGGACCTTCGTACTTCGTACGGGTTAAAAAACTTGATCTGGTGACTTATCACTTCGGCTCATATCATCACATCCTCATATCAAGGTCGATGAGCCAATTCACAGCACCTTCGTCTAAACGGTGCAACCCTTCGATTCCGCTGTAAAATTTCCTATACGGACACTCATTTGCTGTATGGAAAATAAATGAATGAATGAAATGCTTTATCGTTTGTTCGTCCTCACCGCATTCACAACTGGCTGAGTCCGCCCTGTTCCATTTAAATAAACACGACGCACAATTTCCATGGCCCGTACGAATGCGGTTTAAACGTAGCCACGCTTTTCTTGGTATGCCAAACACAGCTTGGGTCAGGTATAAGTTCCTTATTTTGAACGGTCCTCTGATGCCTAGGGAATGGAAACCGAGCCTGATTTTAAAAACCGCGATTTCGGTTTTTGTCCTATCGAAAAACCGGTTAACCGTGAACATTTTTTTTCTTTATTTAGGGTAAATATATAATTTTTTTAACCTAAATACTTTTCATGCATTTAGACGTTTCTGTATTTTCAACAAGTTTACATTATGTCGATGTTGTTTTGTCATCTTAACACGTATTTCGATCTTAGGATATTACCATTCGACACCAAAAATCTGGTGAACTCTTGTGACCATTAGAGTTTCCATAGAAAAACGTCACTCCGTGAATATAACTCTGAAGTTTTCAGTGCTAATTTTTAAGCATTTTTTAAATTTTTTACAGTTAAAAAAGTGCCAATAAAAAGCGCGATTGTACCGCTATTTAAACTACCAATATGTGAGACTACAGATATTTTCGGCTTATTGGTACAAAATCATGAAATATCGGTGGATTATTACCCTTACTACCGAGAGACTACAGATAAAAATAATAAAAGTATATCGGTACATAATTTCGAGTTATCGGTATGTAATGCATTTTAAACGGCCGCTCGCGGAAGGTTGACTTGCATGTTATTATTATTATTATTCCACCATTTGCGAGTGGAATTTTATTCCACTAGTTTCGCGGCTAAATGACTATTTGGATTATGCAGGCCAAGCATTTGCGAGGGGTCGTTAAGAACGCATTATCTACTGATAACGTAAAATTATGTACCGATATTCTAAAAATTAAAAAATTTACCGATACAAACACACAAATTAACGGTAAATTTTGAGGTTGAATTTTTTATCAGTAGATGTATTTGATTTATCGGTAACTTTAATTTGTTTTAACGGTAGGTTTACATTTATTATCGGTAGCGTTTTAACGGTACATTGAATTTTATATCGGTACTTTTGATTAAATTTATTGGTGGACTCACTTTATATAACGGTCGTTAATTACCATCCATTTTTAAGCTACTTTCAAAGAATGAAGAACAGTGAAACAAAACTGTCATTTATGAAAGAAGACAGAACGATAATAACAGAGAATGATAACAACAACAGATTTTGAGAGACCACAGAATAATTTAGCCATTTTCGGAGAGCGATTTCGGACGAGTTGAGTCGAACTTGTCTCGGGGACTGCTGTCAAAATGAGAAGAAGATGAGAGAAATGAAATCACAAACAAAAAAATGTTAGCGAAAAAATGAGAGAAGAGAAATTCGAACTAGTTCGTGCTCTTTCAATTATTTTCATTCATAAATTTTTGACAGCAGTCCCCGGGACAAGGTAATAATAAAACTAGCCTGCTCTCTGAAAATGCCTAATAGGTCAATTAGTCCAAGTACATTTTCAAAACTCATCAATGAATGTTTTTGAATTGCCTTTATGCAACTTTGGACTTTGAGTTTTTAAATATTCGATCATTGTCTTTCTTATCAATAGAAATATTTCTCGAATATCTTTAGTTGTTTCGATCATGTGTAGTACATAACCTGTATGTGCACATTCCGAAAATAGAAAATCTTATAACAATTACGTACTATTTCTGACTGAATTGGAATATGTGGATATGTCGAACCATAACAATATATTGTTTTATGGAAAATAATAATAATCAAAAGTACTCTCTATGATTGAGTTGTAAACTGTTGAGCCGACAATTAAAAAATCGGTTAACTGAAAAACCCGGCTTTCAGAACTGAAAAACCGCGGTTTTTTCATGCCGAAAATCGCTTGGTTAACCGAAAAACTGGTTCGGTTAAAACCGGGTTTCATTCCCTACTGGTGCCATACGTTTTTCCATTCTCTATCCAGCTGGTAGGGAATGGCTATTTCATTCCTCGTTTCCCACGGAGGATGGCGAGACTTCAACCTTCATTGAGATAAATTGTGCGGGTCTTCACGGATGGGGACGAGAAGACTTTCATTTGATTCGATTTTGCTGCACTACCTAGTAAAGAACTTAAATCTCCTTATCTCCGGTGGTTCTATGTTCGCTAAAACATGTAGCCATTCGATTGGTGTGGAAGATACTGTGCCTGTTATTAGTTGAAGAGATTCGTTTGTATGGACATCGATGCGCTTCGTGTGTGCACTCTTCAGCCAAATTGGGCTCCATATTCGGCAGCTGAATAGACGAGAGCCAGAGTTGAGGTACGCAGGACGTTTGCGTCAGCACTCCATGTTGTTGCATGCGTCGTGCACAGGGGAAAATAACTAATTAAGGAAAGAAATTTTTACGCAATTCAACAACATTTTATTCTATCTAGCAGTATTTTATACAATGCGATGGTATGTATATCCAGCACGTTAGTCTTTTTTAGTGCATGGTAGCATTTAATGCAAGCGAATGAGTAGTGAAAGACGTCATGTCACCACTTTTCCCATTCGGTTGCATTATATGCTATCAGCCGTATAAAATACAGTTCGAGATAGAATAAAATACTGTTGAATTGCGAAATATCATTCGTTAAATTGTTAATTCCCCTCCTTTTTCGCATGATAGCTGCGAAATATCGCCAAAGTCAAATCGCCATGGCGATACTTCACAAATTGGCGATATTTCACATTGTGGCGATTTTTCTTGGCAACGAAAAATTATGAAACGCAAAAAAAAATTGCCAGAATCTGAAGTATCGCCAAGAAAAATCTTCAAAACGTTGAGAAACGCCATAATGTTTTTTTTTCTGAATGGTGTGTTGGCTGATGTAGTCAATAGAGAAGTACACAAAAGTGTCTTGAAAATGCTTTGCGGCGTTCATCAAATACGCTCTCGATTAATAAAACGAGGGGTTATCCACTGGTCAAAAATTTGTACCAAAAATTCCAAATCCATAAAAAAATTTCAGGAAATTCCAAAAACTCTAACGAAATTCCATAAAATTTCCCGAAATTCAGACGTTTCGAAAATTCCAGAAACTCCAAAAATTCAAGAAATTCCACAGAAATTCCAAAAAATCCACAGAAATTCCAAAAAATCCACATAAATTCCAAAAAATCCACAGAAATTCCAAAAATTTTATCGAAATTTCGGAGTTCAGAAATTCCAAAAACTCAAAAAATTCCATCGAAACTCCAAAAATTCCAATAATTCCAGAAATTCCATTTTAATTCCAAAAATTCCATCAGCCTGTACCAAAAATAATGAAGTGGATAACCCCTCGTAATAATAGCTTGCGTAGGGTGCACCGACCGCCCCCTAGACCCCACAAAGGAGTTATTGGCTATTTTTATTGACAAATTATCATGCCAGCAAAACACTACGAAACGCCAAAATGTGTATCGACAGGAAGAAAGTCCAAATTGTGAAGAAACGCCAAATACGAAAAAGAAACATTTTGGTGTTTTATCTCTTTTTTGGCGATTTTTATTGTCATTTCTTCGCACTTTGGCGATTTTTTGTCATTTTTTTTAAATTTAGACGATTTCACTTTGGCGTTTCTTCACGAGAATTTCTGCATGTGCGTCTCAGGCGTCTATTTCATGAAACCTCCCTCCTACCACCTAAAAGCAGATGCTATTTAGAGTACATTCATAAAATATGTCTAACATTTTCTGCCATTTTAGCACCTCCCTCCTGTTCATCAATCACGTCTGATTTCAGAAACCCTCAAAGTATAACGCTCGTTTTCATTGCCACTCCATCTTTGCAAAAATTTGCGTTAAAGGTATTCACTTAAAATTTGAGCTAAAGCGGTTTAGACGATTTGTCATTTATTTCTTGATTTACAAATGACGTCACGCTTACTATAAAAAATGAGTATCCATAAGTTATGAGTTATGACCCATTTAATAATTTCGTTTATAGGACTCTGGCAACCCCCTTCCCCCCCAAACAGGGGGTGTGTTTAGGGCGGTAGCCGGAGTACTATAAGCAAAATGTTTGACCAGTGCGGAGTTATGAACTTTATGGATTTTATAGCAAGCGTGACGTCATGCCCCTTACACAATTATATTGCAGACGACCGTTGTAAAAATACAGAACACATTCCAATTGTTTGCATTCTGTCGTTGTCATTGTCGATGTTGCGATGGATTATGGCAAAATATTTATCCAATAATAATAAAAATAATAAAATGGATGGAGTTCAATTTATTTCTCGTATTTCAAAAATTACTTGGACTAT
>WJQU01002362.1:0-50000 GCA_029228625.1 Pseudolycoriella hygida | reverse complement strand
TTGAAATAAAAAACGACGAAATTGTCGTTGCTACATTAGCAAATTATCGTCATGTGTCTAATTTTAATTGAATGAACAACAACAAGTCATGATTCGTTTACATTCATATTCATTAATTGCATAAGGACCATCTGAGATTTTTGCAACTTTTTACAATATAAAGTTGCAAAGATCTCAAGTACATTGGTTGACACTACAGGGGTGTTTTCTCTGGTGGTATTTTGTAAGTTTTTCCAGTGGTGTGTTGATATGCTCCGAACAAGCCGAAAAAACGCTTCACCTGAAGATTATAGGGACTAATCCGTTCAGACTTAGGTCGTTGAATTTAGCAAGTCAGGTTTCAGATCAGGTCAGGCATTAAATCCATAGAGTGCCAAGCTGATCTTATTTTATTTTGTCTTGTAACTTCAACCATTATCATTTCATTGAAAGCTTTTTTAACACTCTTTCTTGACTTTTCACGAGGTTACTTTAAGATCATGTCGTCAAAAATATAGTTTTAAGTTGCGATGTTTTCATGGCTACTTTTGCAGCCTTAGAAATAGAAAGTATTGGAACAGAATTGAAAAAATTAACACCGCGTCTGTGAATTGATTTATATTTTTGTAAGAATCTGTTATGCCATGAACTAGAAAAAAATATTTACGGCGGAATTTAAATTACTCGTTTTGAAAAATTCAAATTTTTTCCCGCTCATATCTGTGGAATGTTGTCTGATATGCTGTCAGTTAAACAATCCACATGATTTTCGCGATGTCGGCTTATGTCAAAGTATACGACATTTTATGACGAACTGAATGAGATGACAGGCACACAATTTTTCATCGTCATGGAATTTTGTACTAACTGGAATGAATTTTGAACTCTGCGCTGAAGGCGTGGATGTAGGAATGTAATACTGCTGTAAGTGAACATTCGCGCGAATTATTTGAACGTATAAAACTGAACATTTTCAGGATGTGTCGAAGGACAATGTTTTTCTTGAAATTACTTATTTTATCGAAATAAAATGAAAATCACCGAAAGAAGTTTAAAACATATGAAGGTACCCGTACGTATCAGAATAGATGCGGCAAACAGAGTTGATGTTACGAAAATACTGGAACGGATTTAAGTAAATATTGCCTTACACCCACATTTAATTGTATTGGGCAATATTGAAAAACCCGTCCGAAGCAACGATTTAAAAAACCCTTCTGAAAGCATTAAATTCATCCCCGAACAGACGAAAATGTTCACCTCAATTTTCTCTACAACATAGCAAATTTTTGGGCTTGGTCCGAACTTAGTCCGACCTAGGGCTCTCAGCAGAGGTCTAGCACAAATACTTCCATAGACAAAAATATTTCTCTCAATTTTCTCCACAACATAGCAAAAACCATTTTTTTGTCTAGGGCCAACCTGAGGACCGACCTAGGTCCTTAAGTAGAGGCCTCAGAAACATACTTCCATAAACAAAAATGTTCCCCCAATTTGCTCTGCAACATAGCAAAAACAAATTTTTTTGGTTAGGGCCGTCTTCAGGATCGACATGAGGCCTACTTGAGCCCTAAACAAAGTTTCTTTTATAAATTGTCGGCCATGGCTAGATCTTTCAAAAAAAAAAAAAAAATTCCGAGAATCAGAAAAGACTTACTCGAGTTATGTACAAAAAACACGTAGAGCCCTAACAGAGAATCGTTTGTAGTGCCCTAACTAAATCCAAGGACTCAAATCCAAAAACGTTTCTTCCATAAATTGTCGGTCATGCCCAGATCTTTCGAACAAAAATTTTTTTATGAAAATCGGAAAAGATTTACTCGAGTTATTTACAAAAAACACATAGAGCCCTAGCAGAGACTCGTTTTTAATGCCTTAGATAAGTCCAAGGACTCAAATTCAAAAAAGTTTCTTCCATAAATTGTCGGCTATGCCCAGATCTTTTAAACAAAAAAGAATTTTCAAATTGGAAAAGATTTACTCGAGCTATGAACAAAATACCAAAAACCACTTAAACGGCGCTAGCTCGGCGGCCGACAGTGTCCAGATTTGATCCCATAAAAGATTCAAATACCTTTCAGGGGAAAAAAAGCTTTTGAAAATCGGTTGAGTTTTACTCGAGTTATCGAGTTGACAGACAGACGGACGGGCGAACGGACATTTTTTAGACCCGTAGAACGTAGTGCTTCAAAAAGGGATCTATTGCGTTTACCACGACGTTTGTAACCAGTCGAACTTCGACCGGGGAGTAGGGGGGGGACCATCGATCATGGTCCTGACGAATCAACAATAAAAAAAATGTCCGTCCGTGCGCCCGTCAACACGATAACTCGAGTAAAACTCAATCGATTTTCGAATACTTTTTTTCTTTGAAAGGTAATGAAAAATTCTTTTATGGGATTGAATTTGGGCACTGTTGGCCCAAGGGCCGCCGAGCTAGGGCCGTTTAAGTGGTTTTTGGTCTTTTGTTCATAACTGGAGTAAATATTTTCCGATTTTCATAAATTTTTTTTGTTTGAAAGATCTGGGCATGACCGACAATTTGCAGAAGAAACTTTTTTGATTTTGAGCCCTTGAACTTAGCTAGGGCACTAGAAACGAGTATCTGCTAGGGCCCTATATTTTTTTTTTGCACATAAATCTCTACCGAATTTTTTAATCGAAAGGTCTAGGAATGTCTCACAGAGTTTTCTGATAAGATGCCCTTCGACTCAGCCAGGACCCTGTAACTAGGCCCAACGTGTTTTCGTTTCTTTCTATTGTTTCTTTTTCTATTTGAGAGGTGACCGTGTACCGAATTATATTCATAAACAAATTTGGTCCTAAAGTCGGCCCTTAACAAAAAAAATTGTTTTTTGCTATGTTGTAGAGAAAATTGAGGCGAACACTTTTGTCTATTTGGAGATCAATTTTGTGCTTTCGGGAGGGTTCTTTTACACTGTTTCTTCGGACGGGTTTTTCAATATTGCCCTATCGGCAATTTCTAATATAACTTAATGTGGACGCAATTTCAAACAAAGAGTCAAGACAATATTAACTTAAATACGTTCGAGTCTTTTCGTAACATCATCTCTGTTTGCCACATCTATTCTGATACGTGCGGGTCCGGTCCCTTCATATGTTTTTATTGCTGATTCGTCATCTAAGGACAATGATCGGTGTCCCCCCCTACTACCGGGTCGAAATTGGGCTGGTTACAAACGTCGTGGTAAATGCATAAGACCCCTTTTCAAAGAACTTTGTTCTTCGTAAGGGTCTAAAAACATCACATATGAATCAGATATTAGAACTTATTTAAAACGATTTTCAATTCTGTTTCATCTATTATTTTCTTTCTTTGTTAATATCCCGTCATGAGTAAAAATTTCGAATATTTTTTTGTAATCGCAATAAGTAACCCCCATAAAACATCGCAAGTCAAAATGCTCTTTTTTACGAAACGTTCTTAAGGTATTATTCAGACAAAATACAAAAAACAACACCAAACGAAGTGATTGTAACTTCAATTTTTTATCTGTAAACCTTTATGTGTTCTTTCATTTTGTAAAAATTGAGACCAGCTATTATCTCAGTCAACCGCAGGCAGTGTTGATAAAAGAACAAATGCAAAGAATATAATTTGAAATATTTAGTAATGTTTGTGAGTTTGAGTAAAAGTTACACGCTTATCACATATTTTTTCTTTTTATTCAGTGTGGTAGACAGGAAATAATATTGCGGAAGTGTTTTGAGAATTTTGAGGAATATATTAAAGTTTGTTTTCATAATTACGAAAGAAATAATTCCGTAAAATTCACAAAAATCATAGAAAATATCGTTGACACAACAACTAATTCACTAATTAAGTGTTAATGCACACAAGTGAGGTATACAGTTTATGCATTTCACTATGAAATCTGGTATACTTCGACAAAAGGCGATGTCGCACTAAATGCGTCAATCAAAACATCCCAAAAAACACCCTACTTGAAACAGACCAATTAAAAAATCAGATAAAATCCGAATTCAAACAGTTCAATGATACAAAATCAATATTTCATTCGAATGATATATTGACAATCTAAAAAAAATGACCTTATCACCTCTTCAATTTATATTTAAAGATTTACACTTAGAAATTATGACGTGGAAATATTTTCGCATATCCATGGCCAACACTTAGCAAATATTTAGCGAATTATTTGCAATATATGACTTGAGGTTTCCGTAACACCAGTGACATTAGAATTCAGCTGGTGTTACAATTCATATATTGACTTGCGATTCTTGTGGAGGTTATACGATATCGTTTCCGAATGCCTGAGAACTACTGATCCTGGGGAATGGCATTTAATTTAATTAATTTCAAGGTCTTTGCTCTTAAAAATATGACTTTATCTCTATGTTTGGACACATCATCATTCATATATTTCGGTCAACCATTAGATATTTCCTTTGTAAGAAATAACTAATTGCAAGTCAAATGTACTGTTGCAAATAGTCCTGTTGCCATGTGTAACAACATTTTTATGAAATGAAACAACAGACAACTTTCGACTAATTCTTTTCGTCTTTTTACTTTCTAAAAGAGAATAAATTGTATTGCCTGAACTTTATTTATGAGCCGTTAAAGTAGCGATGTTTTGGCAGAGTACCATCTTGCGATAACAAACAATTATTTTGGGTTATGGTAGAAAAATAACAGAGCTACGCACGCTATTGCTTTTTTCTAGCGGCGCTAGCGCTAGCGCTACTGCCATCTGAAAACTAGCGGCGCCGAAACTAGCTATTCGCGCTAGTGCGCTAGCGCTAACGGGTGGCGCGTAAAAATCCGTACAAAGTTTGGATGACATGCCATATAATATACGAAGCAAGTTGTAGATGTGTACCGTTCATTTCAATTGATAACATATCAGAGTAACATCTGGAAATTATTGGCTCTCAATGATTCCAATACATCGAATAAAATCAACTCTTCTTTCGTGCCCTCTTACAGACGCAGTACAAAGTCTTTTTCTTACTTTCGCAGGCATAATTCATGCGATTCGTCAATTGCTTTGGTTTTCGGCTTTCTTATCTTTTGCATAAAACTCGCATTTCAAAATGGACCCAAAATTGTCGATGTACTGAGCTTGAGGAACGCTGATGTAATTGATCTCTTTGTCGGCAAATTGAATCTTTTCGGTCGACCAAGTGACCTAAGACGTTAATATAGAGGCAACTGAATTTATCTGGCCAAATTAGCTAACTACCGTATGTATAAGGAATGAAACGTTTATCAACGCACTTTCGCAAGTATGTTGTACCATGCACTCTATTTTTGAAGTGTTCGATGAGATTTTTCGTCAATGTATTTGGCTCAATCGTAATCCACACGAGAATCTTCTTTTAAATTATTTCTTGGAATAATACTTAGCACTGCATGGCGCTTTCTTGACGTTGTCAATGATGTAAGCCAACTTATTTTTATGGAAAGTGGAGTAGGATAGTGTCGAGCAGTGAACGAGTTGCCCATATAGTTATTCTCAGAATGACATTTGTGCACAACTGATCTAAGAAGCTCTTCAGTCGACCCTATTTTCTAAACTTCAGTGAAGACAAAATGCCATACGCGCACTACGCATAAGGAACTAGAAACATCTATTAGCATTTTGTAGCTAAAGACAATGAGTAATGACCTCCAGCGCTGTGTAATTTGTACGGATTTTTACGTACCACCCGTTAGTTATTACTTCAGAAATTCCAACTAAACCACCTAAACCAGTAACATTGTAGTATCATATCGAGTCGGCTTATTGCACATAAAATGTAAAAAATGCAATAAAGGATAATAAAGGAATGTACAAGGGCAAAAATAGTCATGTTTCCACGTAAACATATTTCGATGAAAAGATTGTCTGCGCCTAGCTCATTTGAAATAAAATTCAATGTAAATACTGCACCAATTGTGTGCTATGATCGATTTTAGATTGTTTTCTGATGAAGGTAAAAATTGAGAAATTCCCGTTTTGGTACAATTACACCCAGACTCATCAGTACACCTTGACTTAAGACCATGTGTATATCAGCAACGATGGCCATAGAATATAAGAAACATGAAATTACCATAGTCCATAGGAACGACGGCTCTTTGAGACAAGCTTTGGGTACGCTAAAGGACAAACCATAGGACCTCCACAAAGCGGGCATCTACCGTATACAGTTTGCATGCTGCGGGCGCCTCTACATAGGGATGACGATCCGCAAACAGTTTGAGCGTTTTATGGAACACCTTAGATCCGCTAGGTGGAAAAGAAAGGCAGCAGTGGGCCGACACATATTTATGACGAACCATGAGGTGCTTATGCAACATATGCAACCCATTAAACAGATATGGAAACTCGAGTACTATGAAGCCATCCACATATCGCCATAAACATGAAAATCTGTTGAATGAGAACGATGGTAACATAACATCTCCGCTTCTGTACCTGTTCACAACCGATAGGAAATATGACGAAAATCCAGTAGACCTGACGGAAGACACACCCGACATTAGTGGGGACGAGGAATACTTCGACTGCGAGTAAACGAGACTACATATTAGAAAAAAATGTAAGACAAGCATGACGAGCACCATAGAAGCGAATTAAGCTAATAGACATAGTGGGAATTTGAATTTTTGAGTCTCGTACGCACGCATGAGAAACATGAAGAAAATCTTGTCCTTATTTTGGTGTTTGACATTGGAAATATTATATTCGTCGGGAAGAAACTGTAATTGACGAAATGATTGTTATCGTGAACCGGATGAATGTCTTAGAAATTTAGAAATTTTATTCGAGTAAAGTACCTCGAAGATGGTTGTTTGACAACCAAAACCGTGGTCGGTAAAAATAAAAAAATTTGGCGCAATTTAAAAAATAGATTTTTTATTCGTCTCACCTTAAAAGCTAAAAATTGGAAATTGCACGGTGTTACGCGCCTTTCAACATTTGTTTATAATTACAATTACATTACAATTACAATACATTATACTAGTGGTAGCGCTTTACTAAAATTTAAAGCGCCTTAGTTCTTTGAAAACTAGCGGTCGCTAGGCACAGCTCTGAAAAATAATATTCAGACGAATAATAGATAAATCAAAATTCAGCATCTACAGGTCTTCAGTTGCTCCGAAGGAACATCGCATACTAATTTGGAATGCGATGTTTTCACTTTGCACCTTTTTACTCAATAACTCTTGATTCGGCTTCATTTGGTGATTTATCATCGGTGATTTGTCATCGGTGATCTGTAATCGATGATTCGTCATCGGTGATTCGTCATCTGTGATTTGTCATCGATGGTTTGTCATCGGTGATTTGTCATCGGTGATTTGTCATCGGTGATTTGTCATCGGCGATTTGTCATCGGCGATTTGTCATCGGCGATTTGTCATCGGTGATCTGTCATCAATGATTTTTCATCGTTGATTTGTTACCGATGATCTGTCATCGATGATTTGTCAAAGGTGATTCGTCATCTGTGATTTGTCATCGATGATTCGTCATCTGTGATTTGTCATCGATGATTTGTCATCTGTGATTTGTCATCTGTGATTTGTCATCAATGATTTGTCATCGATGATTTGTCATTGGTGTTTTGTCAAATTTGACAAGTCATCGCTACTTTCATATACCCATTGTAATGGTTTATTGTTCGCCTGAATGTCATTTTCGCAACGTGTATGATCCATAATTTCAATTGATTCGCAAGATATTTATGAATCTTTACAACACATCGGAAGTTTTTGTCCCTAGTTGTATGAAAAGGGTATGGGAAAATATTTTTCACCGAAATAGCGGATTGAAAACTGCGGTATGTGTACAAAATGTTACTTCTTAGTTTTCTTTAACTTCTTCACATAGTAGTGCTAACATCTTATCCAACTGATAAATTTCATTTTTGCAAAGTCGTGCATCTACTCAGTCTTCTTCGTTATCGTTTAAAATTGTTTTACATTTTGATGTACAAACTGCCACGAATTGGATCATTTTTTATGAAATTTTGAATTAGAAAAGCAAGAGGAGGTCGTAACGTAAAAGCGTGGAAGGAGGGAAGTGTCTAATAGTATATTATTAACCAAGGGATATAATGGTGCTATTTATCCCTTGGTTAATACGATAGTTTATATCATTTGGGGATATAATTCGTCATTTGACTCGTGGCTTTTTTTTTATTTCCTTTGAGATTTGACGTCATGATATTATAGTCGGACTATAATGAAAATTATAGTCGGATTATAATGAAATTTTTAGACGAGTCGACCATAATATGCCTATTATATACCCCCCAGTTTGTATGAATAATTATATGCCCGAATGATTGATGAAGAAATTTCCACTTAACTTAAAATGACTTTGAAACTGATCACATCAGGTAAAGATCAATTTGTGATCGTTACATATTCATGTGGTCGTGTGTGATCCACTATCTCTACAATTTCTCCTCGACCGTTTTCTCAACAAATCTAATTTTTTTTTTCTTTCATTTTTTAGTACACAAAAAACCTACACAAACAGCCCATGGCAATGGACAACAGTAACAGCAACGGGTGAATGACATTCAGAGGCTCAAAAAGAGCCAACAAGTGGAACATATCTTCCGAACAATATTCATCCATCAAAATCATCTTCAAATCAGCCTGGAAATTGCATACCACCGAGACCTCCCTTCGGGTATAATTATAGAAATTATTAAGAATTTAATTAGTCTAATTAACAGAAACGAAATTGTATTAATTGTACCATACTGTTTGATGTCATCATGCAGCCAGAAAAATGATTTATAATTTCCAGGTAGAGAATATTCTATTTAAAAATAATTCTTAGACAAAAAAATTGTTCAGTTTAATTCCACTTGAGTTCATAATATATGAGAAAAGCAATGCAATACCAAAACACTTTTTATTCGTTTAAACCATATGAGAAATGCGAATTGAATGTTTATTTTCATAACATTTTTAGGTAGAATAAATTGTTGAAATTCTATGTCTTCAAAAAATGAAAAATTTGAAAAATAACATATTTGCGTTATGTGTAGAATAAAACATGAATGTGAAGAGAATAGCGGAAAATTACGAGAGAAACAAATAGAAAAACTATTTCCATATTTATAAGAAATGGGGATAATATCAATGCCTTCTAGCAAGAAAAAATAGTAGCCTAATGTGTGTATGTGTAAAAAGACTTTTGTACATACAACGGAACATTCGAGAAAACCTAGTGTTACACATTATATATCAAAAATTTCCGAAACGTCTTGAAAGAAGAAAATTTCATACAATTTATTGATTTTTCTTTTATATATTTGAATTGTTGGGTTCACATCATCGTATGTTTTGGTTGTAAGTTTTTCGGTATATACGAACGATGCGCGCGCATTTATATTAATTATATATATGGTAATAAACAGTGACGGAGGAAAATGAAATATGTATTTTAAAAGTGAGTGACACATTTATCACAGATTTCTTAAATAGTTTCATTTATCAGACAGAAGAAAAAAATACGCCAACCAAAAATACCGCACCGAATCAGCCAGAAATATAATTAAGGCGCCACTGTTTCAACACTGTATATACTCTGCTCGACAAACAAACAAATGCGTAGCAAGAAAATGACGTCAAAGCAATTAAACTGTTCCAAGTATTTACTCTCATTTTCCTAGATAAATATGAATATACCCAAAACTTATTCCCATTTCATTTAAAAACGTTATTTTTTTTCACATCACGGAAATGAAAATGCGATATTTCTTTTGTCTATTTGAAAATTTTATGCAAAAATATTCGTTTATAAATAATCAATGTGTTTGACATTGAGCTTTGACACAGCCCCGGATTTTGTTTATTTAAAATGAACACTCTATGTGTATATGGGGCCACTATTTAGTATTTACTAGCGAGTACCTAACGATATATATTTATTCGTTAGACAGTCATGAAATTATCTGCAACGCTGATAAATAATTACAATAATTCGTTTAAGTTTCGTGCTGGTTTCCTCATTATTTTCTCTAATACTTACATTTCGATTTAATTAAAATCAGACTGTGCTGCAGAAATACTTACCACGACTCTTTGGAGTATAGATACGATCTTAAATTGGGATGATTACAACCGTACGTTGGAAGATGCCTCTTACATCTATAACATTGTTGGGGAGATGTAATGGGATGCATTTTTACATAAACTTTTTTTTTATCTCTTGAATTAGTCTTGCTCGACCGTTTCTTGCATTGTGGTTCCCCCTTCGCCATAGACGTCAGAATTGTTAATTATTATTGATTTTGTCCGTTAACTGTGTAAACCTTGTTTACACCCTTAACCAACTGTGGCGCATAACACGACAAATTTGTAACAATTTGTCAATATTGACAAATTTTGGAAGGAGTTGTTTTTTATTGGCTCAAATTACTCTAACAGAATTTTTACTAAAAAAAATCATGACATCCGTGATGTGTCCCTCCCGGAATATGTGAACGCTGGCTCTTTTCTCATACAAAATTTTATATGACAAACGACATTCCCATCGGATTCCGACACGATTCCTAGGCGATGTGGTCACTTTTTCCTACCGGGGTGGTAAAAAATGTGGATAACGTTCACTTTTTGCCTTATAGTCTGTTCCTATGCCAATATTCTAATACTGACCGGATTTATAGAGTGACGTTTTCCATTTTTTTGTCCGTAAATAAAGTATCTAAAATTAAACGCTCGACAATCTCAGAGTTTCTGGACTCAAATTTGTGAAAATTATATAAATGTCACTAAAGGATTTTACTTGATACAGTAGAGTAGGATTCGTTCTTTGGTTAAAATTGTTTTCGAGTCGATGGTTCGGGCAACGACTATAAATTTTTCACTTCAAAGGACATATAGACTCCCATCGACACATTGTTAAATGAGTCTGTTGGGAGCAAAACCCCGGCTATTCCAACTGTCAAAGTGACGTTTTAAACGTCAAGCAAAAAAATTTTTTTTTGAAATTTCCAAAACTTGTTCAGCAAAAATAAACATATGCAGAGGACCCGTACGTATCAGAATAGATGTGCCAAACAGAATAGATGTTACAAAAAGAATCGAACGTATCTAAGTAAATGTCGCCGAAAGGGCAATATTGAAAAACACAAAAAAGCCCAAAATTAAAAAAAAGGAAAAATTTGAAATGAAATTACACCAGACCCGATCTTAGAACCGACCTAGACCACTTAGGAGAGGCCTCTGATCCATACTTCCACGAACAAAAAAAGTTCGCCTCTTTTTTCTCTGCAGCACTGCACAAAAAACCTATTCATTAAATAAATATTCACAAAAAACCACCAAATGTCGTGTAGGACTCTACAGCCCGAACCGCTCAACAGATAATTTAGTTTTCGTGATTTTCTGATGTCCACATCTTTTATTTTAAATCTTCAAGAGTGATTTCCGTTCTAAATTCGCAGAGATATAAATGAAAAAATTCCACCAACCTTCAAAAAACCACGTTTTTTACCACTTTTTCGACCAAAACTTCGAAATTTTTCGACCGAATCCGCCCAAATTCACTCTTGTAATAAATTTTCTGATTATCTTTCAGGAAAAAAAGTTTTTGAAAACCGGATAAGATTTACCTGATTGATGTAGAAAAAACACGTTGGGCCCTGCTTAAGGGCCCTGGCTGAGTCCAAAAGCCCGAAATTGAAAATTTTTTTTTTTTTTTTTGAAAATCGGAAAAGAATACTCGAGTTATGTACGAGTTATGCCCCACCCACTTATTCTAATCGTATGTACAGAAGACCAAAAACCACTTAAACGGCCCTAGCTCGGCAGCCCTTAGGCCGACAGTGCCCAGATTCAATTCCATAAAAGATATTTCGATTACCTTTTAGGGAAAAAGGAGTTTTTGAAAATCAGTTGAGTTTCACTGGAGTTATCGTGTTGACAACGGGCGGACATTTTTTTTATTGTTGATTGGTCATCTAAGGACCATGGTTGAAGCTCCCCCCCCCCGTACTCCCGGGCCGAAATTTGGGTGGGTTCAAACGTCGTGCTAAACGCATAAGACCCCTTTTCGAAGAACTTCGCTCTTCGTACGGGTCTAATCAGGTTTTGGATATTTCTAAAAAAATTTTTTGTTTGACGTTTAAAACGTCACTTTGACATGACATTTTAAACGTCAAACAATAAACTTTTTTTGAAATATCCAAAGCCTGTTTCTTTTTCCTTAATTCTATTGGGGTAATAGCAAAAAAATTTTGTTTGGCGTCACTGGAATTCACCGGGTTTTGCTCCTAAAAAACTCAAATAAAGAGGCATTCGCCATATGTTAAACAAAATTCTGTAAGAGTAGATAAGAAAAATGGTTGAGTGGGCTACCATATTGGTTCCTGAGTGTCCCATATCTTCTCGTTTTGCCAGATCATTAAAAAAGTGAACTAACGCTCATACATTTCATTGTATTTTGAACAGACTTTCAAACGTGCTTTCTTAAAGTTGACCACTGTGCTGCCGTACTTTGTTAAAAAGGCACAGAAATTTTATTGTTTAAAAATTTGACAAAAAACCACAGAGTGAATTTTCAGAAAGTGTTGCTTTGCTAAAAAACCACAGACGAAGAAATACTTTGTTAAAAAGCCTCAGAGTTTCCCATGTGAGTTAAGAAGCATAATGTACAAATATTGTGTATAATGCAATTTTTCAACAAAGAATATAATAGTTAAAATGCCACAGAGCCGGAAGTTTTACTTCGTTAAAAAACCTCAAGGTTTTCTGTAAGTTTTGGTTTTTTCCCAAAAAGCCACAGAATTCAATTTTTGATAACTTTTACTTTGTTAAAAAACCTTGAGGGTTTTTAACAAAGTACGGCAGTGTGGTTACAGTTCTTTTTGGAAGTTTGAAACGTTGAGAATTCGGGCCTTGTAGCAAGTGAAGCTCAGAAATGGAAAATAGTTGTTCCTACGTGACTAAATCATCTGTCATAAAACTTAATTGCCATGGAATGTAAATGAAAACTCGAATTTTGCGAACTCATCTGATCATATATGATTAATTTTTGGAAACGCAACTATGTACAACGTTAGTGTATATGGGTATCCTTCATATAGCTTTGTAAATAAATTGAATTTAAAGACAGTCTAGTTCGTGATCGAATCAATTTTGTTTCTCAACACCAAAACTGCTGTGTAAAGCCAAGACAACGTATCGCATTTGTGTCTTTGCTAATAAAGCTCAGTAAAGAACTTTAAAGCACGGACTTAATACGATAAGTTGTTCTGGCTTAACACGGCAGAACAGTCCCTTTCCATTGGTAACCAATTGATATTTAAAATGAAGAAAAAAAAAAGACAAATTTCACCACCGCCAATATGAAAACGAAACGCACCAGTCTGCCCTAAATTCTATTCAAACTATTCAAATATTATTCTTTCATTTGGTTTTGTCTAAAATGTCGGTTTCGAAATTGATTTTCGATTTTAATTTCACAAAATTATGGGAAACTGATAACAACTGTGTAAACATTCCAACAAAGCCACTCTCATGAATTTTCGTCTCGAAACAATTTATCAATGAATCTTGGCCTTGTTTTATGTCCTTCGTTTTGGTTAGATATTGGACAAGGTTTCAATAACTATTTTTGGGCATCTTTATCTATATTTACGCAAGCATCCTAACAGCGTAACTGCTATTGCTACACATTATTATCGAAGATATCGTTAATTCTTTTATTTGATATTTATAGCCTTTATCTAATCTACCACATATTTCAATATTTATATTATACGTTCTTTTTTCCTATTTCGTTACTTTGAGTGCAATATGACGTTTCAGTTTTTGATTAGAAACAATGAAAAAATTTCCTCGCTTCAATAATACACATGTCCTCGACAGTAGCAGTTGACACGATGAAAACAATTTATTATATAACTCTGAAGCAGGGTACGACCACTTGAAACTTAAGAGAGTTATGAGACAAAAGTGCAACTGTTATAAACTGTTCTAAACAATGTTTATGGCAGTTAAAAGTCAAGTGCCCATCCACTTTTCCTTTCAAATTATTCGTTTTTAGCCATGGAAACATTGCTGTTCAAGTGAATTGATACCATGAGCTCAACTTTTCCTACCTATAGCCCTGCCCTATAGTTTAAATTTCAAAAATTCGAGATTCTACTGCCAGGTTACTTTCCGTTTGACATATTCCATGTTTCAGCTGTTTATCTTAATTTTCACACTTGATTATCGAATAAACACGTCCACAAGTTCGAAAGGAAATGGTCACGGTAAATGTGTCGTTGACTCAAGTAGTAGTCCACGGAAGTCTTAAATTATCGAGGATTTTTATTAACGAAATGTACAACTATTGGCAAATATTTTTTCGTTAGAAGAATTAGAAGAAGAGTGAGTTAGAAGTCTGCAGTCCTTAGGCGAGAGTTTCTATGCTTCAAAAAATCCTTCCGGATGCTAAAAGCAGAGTAATTATGAACATATTCAACAAAATTTGGTCCCACTCGTTCCAAACAGCTTTGCACAGCGAAGTAGTAATGTGTGTTTATCCAGTTGTTTCTTTCGTGGACGGGTTAGCAAGTGGTGAATGTGCTTGCTTTCTACGCAGAAAACTCGGGTTCGATCCCCGGGACGTATGGGTTTTTTCTGTAATAAACTGATGATAAGGAACGTCCCTAAGTTCATCCAAGCTTCAGAGGTGGGGTAGTTTCGGTGTTCGATCCTCCGAAACGAAAATTAGTTACACAAGAAATATGTTACCATCACCCGCATATGGAAAAAACTTTCACCTCTGAGGTGGTGCCACCTGTCAATTAATAGTAGCATCAGTGTGCCTGGTCGACCTATCCAGTAATGGAACCTGTCAAGTAATCAACACACAGATGTGCGTACGCGTGGAAGTATTTGAATAGATTCTAGTAGCTCAACTTTATAATGCTGGACCACGTGTGGTTTTTTGAAAATTCGAAAAAGTTCGTAATTTTTTTGATTTCAGTTCAACAGCCTCGATCAATTTAGGATCCGCCCAAGTTTGTTCAGTTTCAAAATCTGAAATCTGAAAAAGATGAAAGTAAATGGCGAGTGGAGTAGTTATAGTCTCAGTTTACATTAGGGCCATGATGGTAGAAAATGTCTCCTCCAAAGTTTCACTCAGGATACGAAATCAAATGTCGAATTTTGAAAGAGAAAGAAAATTTCAAAGATTCAGGCAACAAATCGCAAAAGAAAACCTCAGTAAACGAACAGCTTGACATCGCGTTTTTGAGTAAAGTGAAGTTTTCCGCACATGTTGTGTATTCGAACTCGTCTTATGCTCGGATAAGAAGTTGAACCACGTCGCATCTAAAACATATGAAGGGGACCCGTACGCATCAGAATAGATATGGCAAAAAGATTCGAACGCTTCTAAGTAAATGTTGCCTTAACTCTTAAGTGTATGACATTGCGTCAACATCAAATTGGACTGGAAATTGCCGAAAGGGTAATATTGAAAAACCCGTCCGAAGCAACGGCGCTAAAAACCTCTCCAAACCCTTAAAATAAACCCAACATTAAAAAACATGGAAAAAATTTGGTGAAAAAATCGCACAAGGCTCGATCCTAGAACCGCGCTAGAGCACTTAGGAGAGGCCTCTGATCCATACTTCCACGAACAAAAAAGTTCGCCTGCTTTTTCTCTGCAACACTGCACAAAAAACCTCTTCATTAAAGAAATATTCGCGAAAATGTATAGTGTGGGGTCGCGTAGTGTGAGTTGGTCACACACTGAGGACTCTACAGCTCGAAACACTCAACATATTTTCACTAATTTAATTTTCGTGATTTACCGATGTCCACATCTCTCATAAAAAACCTTGAAAAGCAATTCCGTTATAATTTCGCAGAGATATAAGCGAAAATGTTCCACCAACCTTCAAAAAACCCCGACCACTTTTTCGACCGTAACTTCGAAAGTTTTCTACCGAATTTTCCCTAATTCGATCCTGTAATCAGTTTGCTGATTAACTTTCAGGAAAAAAAGTTTTTGAAGATTTATGTAGAAAAAACACGTTTTGCCTAAGTAGAGGTTCAGTTTTAGGGCCCTGGCTTAGTGCAAAAACTCAAAATTAAAAAAAGTTTCTTCCATAAAATACCAGATATACTCATATCTTTCAAACAAAAAAAAATTATGAAAATCGGAAAAGATTTACTCTAGTAATATACAAAAGACCAAATACCACTTAGAAGGCCATAGCTTGATGGTCCTTGGGCCGACAGTGCCCAGATTCAATCCCATAAAAGATTTTTCGATTACCTTTCAGGGAAAAGAAAGTTTTTGAAAATTGGTTGATTTTTACTCAAGTTATAGCGGCGACAGACGGACGGACAACGTTTTTATTGCTGATTCGTCATCTAATGGCCATGATCGAAGCTCCCCCTACTCCCGGTTCAAAATTAGGGTGGTTATAAACGTCGTGGTAAACGAATAAGACCCCTTTTCGAAGAACTTCGTTCTTCGTCATCATCATCATCTAAGTCCTACTCCACGGGGGAGCATAAAGCATTCACAAATTGTCGCCATCGTACTCGGTTGTTAGCTAGAGCTTTCACTTCATTCCATTCTTTGTTTCCAGCTCTCGCTTCATCGACGACTGTTCTTTTCCACGTTTGCTTTGGACGGCCTCTTTTTCGTGTTCCTTGCGGATTCCAGTCTAGCGCGGTTTTCGCGATATCACCAACAGGTCTCCTTAAAGTGTGGCCGATCCAATTCCACTTCCGACGTATGATCAATGGTTGCATTTGCTCACACCTGGTTATACTCCACAACTCTTCATTGCTGATAGTTTCTGGCCAACGTATTTTCAGTATGCGTCTGAGGCACCTGTTGACGAAAACTTGGATTTTATTCACGATGTTCGATGCCATTTTCCCATTTTCACAGCCGTACAGCAATACTGATACGCCATTCGTTTTGCAAAATCTCAATTTCAGGTTTCTTGTCAGTTGCGTTGTGTTCCATATGTTGTTAAGCGAGACGAATGCTTGGCGCGCTTTTTGTATACGGCTTTCTACGTCCCAATCAGCTCCTCCATCCTTTGATATGATACTTCCAAGATAACAGTAGCTCTCTACTTCGTCTACTGTTTTACCATCGATCGACAAATTACACGGTACTGTTGTGTTCATGCGTATCAATTTAGTTCTCGTTACGTTTATCTTTAGTCCAACTTGTCCAGCATATTTCACAAGTAGACGTAACGATTCATGCATATCACGTGCAGTCTGCGCCAAAAGGACTAGATCGTCAGCAAAATCAATATCACCAAGACGTTCGGTTAAGGTCCACTGAATACCTCTACAGCCTGTATTCACCTTTCTCATAACCCAGTCCAGTATGAGCAAGAATAAGAGAGGCGATGACACACATCCTTGTTTCACACCAGAATCCACGGTAAACCATCGACCCAGTTTTCCACGATGTATAACACGACATTTTCCACTTCGATAAAGCCCGATTATGAGGTTCAGGATTTTTTTAGGGATGCCGTAGCTCGACAAAATTTTTCACATAACATTTCGATCTAAACTGTCAAAGGCTTGTTTAAAATCAATGAAGAGCAAGTACAGCGTAGCGTTGAACTCTGCTGATTGTTCCATGATAATTCTTAAGCTATTGATGTTGTCGATGCATGATCGATGAGGCCTGAAACCACCTTGCTGTTTGCGAATTGATGGTTCTAGTACTTTTGATATTCGACTGTGAATGATTATTGAGATGATTTTGTTGATTGTGTTAAGAAGTGTGATACCACGCCAATTGCTACAGACTGTTGTATCGCCCCTTTTCGTCAGTTTTATGATCAAGGCGTCGTTCTTCGTACGGGTCTAAAAATGTTATCACCTAGTTGCGAGCAAAATTTTATATTTGGAAAAACCAGCGGTTTTTCTTCTTATTTTCATGAAAATGATTTTTTCCCGGGAACTGCTACTGTGAAGGACATGAGTCAATTGGCACTAACTATAAATAAGAAATAATTGAAATATTCTGGAGGCATTGCTTTTACCCGTACATCAACTATTTACCTATTTTGTTTATCCATTTGTGTGAGTGGTCCTTCAATATATTCTACAAATGGATGTGATGGATTTATTTTCCAGGAATTTTAATTTAGAGAAAAAAAGCACTTTATTATTACATATTTAATGCGATGAATGTGAAAAATGGTTTACGTGAGAGCACAATAATATTTCTTTAATTATTTTTAATTCTATATGTTGATCTGTTTTAAAAACAAAATTAGTTATTACATTTGTAATTTAGTCGTTAGTGAAAAAAAAGAATTACTACTAGAGTAAAAAAACTATAAATTACCCCTTCCCCTTTCAATATGAATTGATACACTGAGTATCTACCGGATCGTATGTGTAAATAAAGTATAGTAATGGCAAATAAGTTATTATTTGAATTGAATAATTGGATATCTGAATAGTCCATCATGGAAGTCATGATTGTACAGAACTGTGAACGTAGCTGATAAAAGAGTCATCTAAATAATGATTGCAAATATTTATATTACTCCTCAACGTGTAAAAAAATAAATAATAATTAAGTGAAAACTATTAAACTATGAATTATAGATACAATTACACCTAAAATATTGAAGGAAAATGAAACAACACTTTAATATATATAGCTAGAGAATTGGTATATATATATTAGTGTATGTATTATGTACCTTAGATTTGTTTTATTTATGTTTTACTTTGATTGTACATAACGATTATCTCTTATTTATTTTTATTAAAAAATTCCATTACAAATAACAAAAAGAATTCGCTTTTTATTCCAAATATTTTAAACCGCAAAGAAAGGGGAGAGAGAAATCGATTGAATGAATTTAGCTCGTTGCTATACGTGAATTGAAGACCCGTGCGTCACCTTCAGCCTCTGTAAAATTGTTCTAACAACTGTGCCGCATTTCGTATTAACAAAGAAAATAATTTCTCATAGCTGCAGCGTTATTTCCTTACTAGACTTTGAGAGCCACGACATCTTAAAAATTGGTATGCTAGCCAAAAAAATGATTTGTCTGAGCCACAATTTTAGAGATACAATTTATCGCTCAGTCGATGTCCATAAAATATTTTGACTTTTGCCGAAGCAAACTGACTTGTCGCCAGAAGACTTTTTCATCCGCCGCCGATTCAAAAAAAGCTGCCCGCTTCCGAGTATCTTAGAACGGCGAACGGGTCTGGTACGCTACTTTTCAAACTTTTCTGTTGACAGATTCTTAGTATAGGCTTGTATGCGTAGGAATCAAATTAACGATAACATGAAGAAAAGGGAGATTGGAATATATTGAAGGCTGGATAAGTGAAGGATGTGTCGGAAAGAGGTCTAACCCCTTAAGTTCAAGAACATTTTTATGTTAAATACGATAGAACTTCTTTAATGTCACAGGAATTTATTTATTTACCTTGGCAATTATAGCACTCAAAATCGCTGAAAATAGGTCTATAATATGCCTATTATAGTCGATTTCCATACTTCAACCCAGGATCATTATTCACTCAACTATAATCAGTGCTATTACAGTCGACAATGACCATAATCGGCGATATTATAGTCGAGTCGAATTATACAAACTGCAAAAGGATGCAATTTTTGGCTTGACCTGAAGGAAAAGTTGGTAGTTCAGATAACAAAAGGAATTTTGACTCAATAGTGATGAGTGTGATGCCATGGACCGAAAAAAATTAAGAAAAGTCGCACATTTTCGAAAAAATTCGTTTGATGAATTAGTGAATGGTTTCATGCAAAATTGGCTTATTACAGGCGCCGGTAATAAACTATCGTATAACGCAAGTGCTAAATCGCTCGATAATAGTCTCGGTACGTGAATAGACCTCGGGCTGAAGCCCTCGGATCATTCACTCCACCTGGACTATAGCACTTGTGTTATAATATGTTGTTATTTTACCAATGGGCTACCTGTCCCGGAAAAATAAGGAGGAAAAACAAAATGCTTAGCACAATATGGGTTGTTTACGAGGCTCATGGTGAGCAAATGTTTGTTTTTTTTGCATAGTGTCCAGAAAGTACGTCCGTCAATCTTTTGATGTTCTTTTTATTCAGAGATAGATAGTATCTCGTGTGATACTTGCTTATCGAGAGACAATTCTTAGCTTGTCTGGCTAAGTCCAGATTCTTCCAATGATCTGCGAAGGGTTTATCTTTCCATGCGGTTATAATTCCTTGCAAGGTCCTTAACGACACTGGAATACTGAGTTCGGGTCCACAGAATGGTAATGCAGACGCGTCTCTCGCCAGCTTATCTGCTTTTTCATTTCCGGGATAACCGTGATGGCCTGGAATCCGGATAAGGGAGACTTCTCGCTGATTGGCGATTGATTGAACTATGTCACGACATTCAAGAGCAAGGGAAGAGTTAAACTCTACACTATCTAGGGCTTGATTGGCTGTCTGCGACGATGAGCACTGACTGATGTGAGTTTGCGATTTTTTTGATTTCATGACAGCATCCCAGAATACCTGAGATTTTCGATTGAAATATGGTAATGAATCTACCTCGCGGTAGAGAGACTTCTGGTCCGTTGTGTAGGGGTTCGATATTGAGTAGGACTTCAAGTGCCGCAGTGGGGGCTGAACTCATGGCTGCAGTAATCTACGTAAGTGCTAAACGATGTACTGCTGTCAGCTTAAGCTGCGTATTGGAGAACCTGCACCTCTGCCACCAAATAACCGCAGCATAAGAGAGTTTAGGTCTTACTATGGAGGTGTAAATCCAGTGAAGGACTTTTGGGCTTAATCCCCAGTTAGTTGCAACTGCTCTCCGAGATCGCCACAGTATTGCTATCGACTTCTGAATAGATTGTTTGACATGATTGTTCCATTTTAGCTTGGGATCTAACCAAACGCCAAGATATTTTACTGAATTAGACAGTTGAATATCTACATTGAAAAAAGTTGGCGGTTTGAATCCTTGGATCAGATTTTTATTTGTGAATAACATCAGTTTCGTCTTAGACGGGTTTGCCGTTTGCTTATTCTTGAGACACCATTTTTGTACTTAATTCATCGTCGACTGCATTAACTCACAGACGGCGCTCAGAAATTTGCCCATAATAAGGATGATCAGATCATCAGCAAAAGCCTGCGCAAAGTAGCCGGAGTCATTGAGTAGCATTAACAAGCTGTCTTTGACCAGGCAGTAGAGAAAGGAAGGGGGTAGAATTCCACCTTGAGGGCACCCTCTACGTGGGTAAATTGTCACTTTGACTGTGTAGAGGTAAGTACTGACAATACGAGATCTCAGCATCTTCATGATCCAACCAATTGTCGTATGTTCGTATGTCAATGAAGTAACCTAATGCATATAGTCCATATTCTAGTAACTTTTCTATTTGACAGACTAAGTGGTGCAGCGCTAGTTCGGCCGATTTTCTGAGTTGGTGTGCGTACTGTTTATAATGCAAGTGGTACGATTTCAGTACGCCATCTCTTAAATGGCGATCTATGACTTTTTCCAACGTCTTTAACAAAAATGATGTGAGACTAATTGGTCTAAATGCCTTTGCCACCTGATATGATATTTGCCCTAATTTTGCCAAAAAGAGGACTCTTGCGTCCCGCCATACTTTCGGTATGTACTGGAGCCGTAAGCTGGTAGTGAATAGCTCTACGACTACATCTACTATTACGTTAACATTGCGTTGCAGGATTGCTGGAAATATACCATCTTCACCTGCAGCTTTTATCGGTGAGAACGAAGAAATGGTCCACCTGATTTTTTCCCTCGTTACGATGTTTTTAATTGTGCTCAAATCTCCAAGTCCATTCTTTAGATTGAAGCCGAAGTCATTTGGCTCATTGAGGTCTTCTCTGTTGCCACTGTCAGGAAAGTGAACTTCTAGCAAGTGTTGTAGCGTAGCTTCGGTCGATTCTGTGTATTCACCAGATGGTCGTTTCAGTGACCCTAAACTACAAATCGGGTCGTTAGATATTGATTTGAGCAATTTAGAAGCACCACCGCTCGAATACGTCGAAATGGCAAACTCCTGGAACTTCTTCCTTTTATTTGTTCTCTGGTACGCACGACGTATTTCTATTTTTCTAGGGTCTTTGTCTTTAGCTTCATTGCATTTTTGTCTCGTTTGTTGTCTCAACTTGTCCCGGTAATGATAACATGTCGCGTGGTCTGATACTTCTCGATGGACGATAAAATTTCATCAACGACAGTAATTGCGACGAGTCAATATTCCCTTTTATGGTGTCGAATACGAAGAGCACACAAGAGTTCTTCCTTCTCTGTTCGAGTGATTCCAAGTTTATCAGTTTGCTTCTCGTCGCATATGACGGCAGATAACGCCTATTCTTCCAGCCGAGATTTCTCAGCGCGTACAACAAAAATTGCTTTTGGATGGACTCAATTCGTTGGGAATGACCTTCATGATACGAGTTCCACACAACGGATGCGTATTCCAGAATTGATCGAACAAGCGCACAATATATCGACTTGAGAGCATAAACGTTTCGAATTTCTTAACAGGTTACAGGTTAACAGGTTTACGAATCCAAGCATGGCGAATGATTTTGATATAATGTGGTCGTAGTGTGGTCTGAATGTCATTTTATTGTCGAATGTTACGCCGAGATCCTTCATGGTGGACTTACGTTCGAGTTTGTGTCCTCCAATGAAATAATCAGCCAGTATGGGTTTTCGAATGCCTTGAGGAACGCCTCACTTAGCCAAAAAGGGTCGAGATTTGTATCCAGATATCTTCACTTACTGTACTCTACCTGACAGGTACGACGCTATCCAGTTTAACATCACTCTGTGTCTACCGATGTGTTTCAATTTATTGATCAAAATTGAATGCTTTACGCGGTGAAATGCTTTGGTAAAGTCGGTATAGATGACGTCCACATGTTCGCCACACTCAATTGCATTGATGACGTTGTTCGTAAACAAAAGCAAATTTGAGCATACTGAACGGCTCTTCATAAATCCATACTGACAGTCAGAAATCGTCTTCCTCAGTTTATTCATTAAGTTGCGACAAACGACTGACTCAAAAATCTTGGCTACCAGCCGTCTCGATCCAGCTTTGAAAATTGGAATGTTTCTTTCAACAAACAAGTTTCCCACAAATTCGTATAAATAGTGTTGGCTGGTATAACGATAACTTTCCTAGCCCTGACAATTCGTCTGACTGAGAAAAGTGCCAGCGGAAACCAATTTCAGAATTCAATGCGAAAATTCACCAAAGTGTACAAGAGTTTATGCAAAGAGAACTGAGGCTGTAGATTTGGTAGAATTAGCGACAGGTTGCTTAATAAACGGCTTTCGTCGAGAAGGTCAATTATTTCAAAGAAAGAATTTGAAGAAAGTAAAAAATAGTTCCAATATATTCGATATATTCGAACAAGTACCAAGGGGGAAGTTATTCGGGGTTCTTAGCGAGTACGGTATCGATGGGGGTCTACTGCGTGCTGTTAAGAGTATTAGGGCCGCTGTAAGAATAGATGGCGAAATTAGCGAGGCTTTTGAGGTTAAAGAGGGCATTTGTCAGGGTTGTATGCTTTCCCCGCTTCTGTTCATAATTTTCATGGACAAAATCATTAAGCAGGCCAACTTGAATCTGTTGGCGGATAATACCAAGGGTTTACAGGGTGAGATTGACTACCTGAATGCCGCATGTGAGGAGTACGGGATGAAGATAAGTGTAGGGAATACTAAGGTGATGTCGGCAAATCTCGGAAGGAGATAGTTTGCAGTTTAAATGGGAGGCGCTGGAGCAGATTTCTGAGTTCAAGTACTTAGGAACCATTTTTTCAGGGGAAGGAAAGTTCGTTAGGGAGTTTGAGAAAAGGAGGAAAATGGGAAACGCGGTGGTTAATCACTTTAGGTCGCAGGTGTTCAACAAAAGGGAATTAATTAATTTATTTTCTTCATCAACGGCCGAAGCCTCCTGACTACTACATAGAATCAACAAAAAAAAAGAAACTTCAATAATTACAAAAGAGTTAACAACTTAACAATTTAACAAACAAAGACGGAAAGCAGGAATCAATCAAAAACTAGACGAAATTAGAGATTTAAAATAGACCGTCCATCCATCTGTTTTATGCACGTTTCGTGTAACCAACCCGTGGCCCACCTGAAACAAAAAGGATTAGTGGTAACTAGCGGAAAACTAGGGAAAATTTAGGGACTTCGTCAGTGGAAGAGGCGGCAAGGCTAGTCGTCTGCGCTAGTTTGGGCACGTTGAAATGCCCATCATAACAGACCACCGAAAACGATCTTGGATGCACAGGTCCCGATTGTTAGGCCAATGGGTAGACCAAGGTTTATTGATTCAATTAAATTAGATTTAGAAGTTAGGAAACTTTCTCTGGGTGTATAAACCATCTCTTTAGCGGGCGATGATATCCACACCTGTGTCATTGGCTTATGTGAAAGTACACAAAATTACGAAATTTCGCATACTTTAACATAAGCCGGGCGCATAATTTAGAGCATTCAGACTGGTCGCCACATTTTCCAACCACCTCAAACCAACTGATTGAAACCAACAGTGAGTTTTGTACATCGAATGCCAATCAAAACTATAATTTCGCATTTTCTATAGCAATTTAAATGCAAAATTTTCCATTGTTTATGAATCGTGTCAATTTCGTCATTCATAACAATAACAAATAATAAATGGTAGAACGTGTAAACGTTAATCTATTTTTTTCATATTCACTTTTTTTCAAAATTCATTTCTCAATGTTATTTGATCGATTTTGAACTAAGACGCATATTTTATGAGGATTATTCACCGTAGATTCAAGTGTATTTAACAGGGTGTGGTCAGTACAACTACACAAAACTGAGATTTGTCTATAGGGTTGCCAGATCGAAATTTACAAATAAAGTACATTTTTATTTTGAAAAAGAGTAGCTACTAAAGAGCACGGTTGTCAGTGCAAGAAAAGAGTACTAAAAAATAAACTAACTTGAACTTAGGGGTCGTTCATAAATTTCGTAACGCCTGAGGGGGAGGGGCGTCAGCGAATTTGTGACAGGGAGGAGCGATTTCGCAGTAAATTTATTACCTAGAGTTTGTATAACGTCAATTTAGGAATTGTATTATAGGTTTTGATCAGGGACTACTTTGGGGAATGATTTTTGGAAAAATGAGGAAAATAGGGAAATTGATGAAATGGGGAAAATTAGAAAAATTGGGAAAATTGGAAAAATATTTAGTCAATATTCTAAGGTACTATTTTAATCTAAAATGCCTGCCGGTATGATGGGGCAAAACCGGCATTCTAAGCCCCACTAGTTTCCGCCCTAGTACACCATAGACGGCACTAGGTTTGTGTGCAATTTACCACTGACACAGTAAAAACGTCGGTAACGAAAGGATCTCTACTAAGAGAATTCATGTGAGCAAAAAGCTCACAAAAACAATTGCGGAACTAGTGTTGAATCTCGAAGTTGGAGTGTTTTCACTCCACAAAGTTCTGAAAATCAAAGTGATCCGAATAAGTAAATTAAATGAAAATAGTCAAGGGAGCCTAGACTCTAGTATAAATACAAGGCACTTATAAGAATATAATTCAGAATAAACATGAAACGGGCAACACGCCCTAAATCATTTGTTTGTTCTCAAAAAGTAGTTTACTGGCACATGGCAGTAATCTGCTGCTAACAGCCCGACTAAGCCACAATCCCCGTTTTCAAGTGAAAACAACATTTGGCGCCCCCGCGTGGACTTAATGGGCGTTAGTGAATGAGAGTCGGATGGATGTTTCGGCACACGACTTCTCAAAAAATTGTTCATCGTTGGCGCGTGTAAATTGAAGAGCACGAGTAACGTCATCGATTTTGGTTGGTCAGCGAATTGAATGGTTGATCATCAGAAAAACGTCGAAAGCGATCATCATTGGAAAGAGAGTCGGTTAGACGCAGCATCTCGAAGATGATCATCGTTTCGTTGGGTTGGTCAACAACATAGCGTTGGGCGTTGTCAACGGATCGTTGCTTAGCGGCAAAGCATTGGACTGTTTTTCAACAACAAAGTATTGGATGAATAGTCTGCTAAAGTATGAGCTACAAAAGTATGAGTGGCAAAAGTATGAGCAGCGCAAGTACTGGCAATTGGATGTTGGTCAATGACGCAACAATTCGGTTGGTCAATGGCGCAACAATTCGAAGAAAGGAATTGATCGTAAGATTGGGCAACAGATTGTTCGTTGGATTGGTCGCGAAAATCCGAAAAGTGGTCGGTTGGCAAACTGGTCGAGTGGTCATCGACAGCGTGAATTGGTCGAGTGGTCATCGACAGCGTGAATTGGTCGAGTGGTCATCGATAACGTGAATTGGTCGAGTGGTCATCGACAACGTAAATTGGTCGAGTGGTCATCGACAGCGTGAATTGGTCGAGTGGTCATCGACAACGTGAACTGGTCGGGTGGTTATCGACAACGTGAATTGGTCAATGGTGCACAAAGAAGGGATTGGAAGAAAAGTTGAATAGAATGTGGAAGTGAAATAGTTCGAGAAAATTGTATTTTTACAAAGTAAAAATAGTGGGAGAATGTTGAATCTCGAACTTGGAGTGTTTTCACTCCACAAAGTTCTGAAAATCAAAGTGCTCCGAATAAGTAAATTAAATGAAAATGGTCAAGGGAGCCTAGACTCTAATATAAAGCAAAAAAAACCTCTTACAGAGGAGGTGTGACGCAAGTCTTTATGCCTGCTTACAAAAGCTGTGAAATCAGAAAAGTGTGACGCATTAATCAACTAAGGTAAAACTATTTTCTTCCAGTTACAAAAGTTCTGAAATCAGAGGGGGGTGACGCATTAAGCTTCGATTCGCAACAAAAATTTTTAAACAAAATTATGTTGAATTCAAAAAATTGCGTCACAAATGCCAGACCCAACGACGAAACAATTTTTCTGTACTTTCAGTTTTTACGCTGCGAAAATTTTACTTTTATTTCTTATTATACATCGTTTAGGGTAAATTTTAATTTTTGCGTCTAAAAACTGAGTGTTGAAAAATTATTCCGCTGGTGGGTCTGGCATTTGTGACGCAATTTTTTGAACTCAACATAATTTTGTTTAAAAATTTTTGTTGCGAATCGAAGCTTAATGCGTCACCCCACTCTGATTTCAGAACTTTTGTAACTGGAAGAAAATAGTTTTACCTTAGTTGATTAATGCGTTACACTTTTCTGATTTCACAGCTTTTGTAAGCAGGCGTAAAGACTTGCGTCACACCTCCTCTATAAGAGGTTTTTTTGCGGATATCAGTACTTTTGTAAGTTTGTAAACAACTTTCTAGCTGCCATAGTCTAGAGGTATGAATCACCCCTCTGGAATCTGGAAGTGGCGTTATCCCGGGATTAGGCCACATTTTCCCAAAACCATGAAACACGTGTACGCTAAAACTTAATTCTCTACAACTTCGCCTTTGGAACAAACTTTCTAACTCTCATAGTTCTGGAGATTTGGGTCATCCTGCCTAATTATGGATGTGGCCATATACCAGGATTGGGCCATATTTCCCCAATACCCTGAAACACGTGTTCGCTTAAATTTGATTCTCTCTAACTTCGCCTTTGGAACCAACTTTCTAACTCTCATAGTTCTAGAGATACGGAATACATTTCATGAAACTTTCAAAACTTTACAACGTCAAAAAAAAATTGCCACAAAGAAAGAAAGAAAGAAAGAAAGAAAGGTTTACCAAATTGACTAGTTAAAAATATTCGATTTGAGTCCATTTCCATACAAAATAGCAAAATTGTTTAATTCATATCTTCGGAACGACTGAACCGATTTTAATGAGTGAAAAGACACTTCGGCCTAGAATTTTCCGTAGAATCCGGGAAAAATATTTTCCGGGGGTACGTCGCTCGGGGGGGGGGGGAAGTCAAAAAGTTCCTGTATATATGTTCCTTAGTCTACGAAAAAATTTCTTGTGAATTTTTTGGCGTGTAAGACTTGCGTCAGGGGCGCATTGCTACCGCGCGCCCATGATACAAGGCACTTATAAGAATATAATTCAGAATAAACATGAGTATCGAACGGACAACACGCCCTAAATGATTTGTTTGTTCTCAAAAAGTAGTTTACTGGCACATGCGTGTTGGGGAGAATATCCGTCCAGTAATCTGCTGCTAACAACCCGACTAAGCCACAATCCCCGTTTTCAAGTGAAAACAACAACTATTAAATAAAAATGATCTATCCTCTGACCCGGACGGGTTCTAACGGCGGATTATTATTATTATTATTTTAATCTATTCCAGGGCAGAACATTCAACCGAAAACATAATTGATCCATTGATTGTAAATCGCTTCACCTAACAAAATTATCATAAAAATTTTGTCTGCTGTAGAATTCTCCGAAATTTCGAACAACGTTTCTTAGTTGACTTTTTCAATTGTACTTTGTACCCGTTCCACTATTGAAATGCTTTTCAATTCTATCTAGACGTCTTATAAGATTGTGTGCATACACTCAAGCGAAATTGAAATATTCCTCTTCATATCCCTAATCCCATTTCAAATTCCGTTTCTATTCATTCGCTTATCTCAACTGTAATTAAATAAACAATGACCAAAACAAACAACAAATACATCCTGCCATACGCATACTTACTAAATTGAAATAAACATCTCAAAGAGTGTATAATGTTAGTCTTGCATAGACTCGTTGAAATAAATTTATTCTGTTAAATATAAAGACAATGTTGGTAAATTTGAATTGACAATACGGTTATAATTATTCCAAAATTGTAGTATTTACACAAATTCATAAACAATGACGCAGTATAAAGTAGTTGATGCTCGGGTTGATGCATATATCGTTAAAATGGCATTTTTGAAAGCAGTTTTCATTAAAAAATGAACTCCTAAAATTATGGACAATGAATTTTGGGAAAATTTCAACTTTATCGAAACAATTCTCTCGGTTAATTTAATGAAAATGTCCCACAGCATAAACAATAAAAATAACAATGCACCAGTCAACAGAAAATCGCTCTCTTCTTGAGAGTATTTCGAGGAGTAATTTGTTTCAAAAATAATTGAAGTCAATCCGTCCTTTATAAAAGTTTCCAAAACTCACACCGCTTATAAAAGATGCGGTTCAGCTCACCGTGTTGTGTGAGCTCCCGACGCGACGCTCAGTATTATAATCATCGACACTAGTGCCTCTTGTCTAGAGCTTAAAGAACTCAAGAGTTTTACTTATTATTATATAAAATATTGTATATTATTTGAATAACCAAAAGAAGTTCTTATGGAATCTTACTTGATCGTGAAATACAATTGGCGGGACAGGATCGACAAATTGAGGAAAATCTCCCGCCAATTGTATATTATATATGTATGTATAATGGACTCCTCTGGGGGCAATAGAGCATATTTGCCTGATGTACTAACTGGTGACATTAAAATAAACTTCTTAGCTTCGAATGTACACGAATTGAAAGCTCTGACCTTTAGTCATACGGGGTTTTGTTGAACCGAGTCTTTGTGAAGTTTTTAGCTCATGGAAAATGCGTCACATTATATTACCGAACCCTTTAAAGGAGCTACTTGTATAAACAGCTGTAATAGATAAACATTTTCGACAGATGTACGTTAGGTATTCATATACGAGAAGTGTATATGCATAAAACCTCGAGTCACCTATTTTAAGTAACTTACTTCTACAAACACCTGTTTCTTACGTTCCAATGAAAGATCTTGCGTTGCGAAGAAATGGTTGTAGTTTTCTCAAGCTCGTAACTAGAACGAAATATGGTTTGTTAATTCGTTTTTTGTGTTGCAATAAATAATTTGTATTCCCTTTACTCGTCGGAGTAATGGGTCAGGAAAATCATTTATAGATCCATAAAGTGAGACACGGCGAATGCTTTCGCTTCAAATCGCTTACTGTACGGAAAACAATAAAATTCGTAATAAAGTCTCTGAAATAAACTCAAGTTTGATAATTTTTCCTTGATAATCATTTTCAACATTTAATTTTTCGAAAACGTTTTAGATTTACTTTTGGCTGGTTCTTTCGAATCAATTTTGTCAAAAGAAATGTAAAATGCAATTATTGATTTGATCGTTTTCCGTACAGTATCAGCTGCTCTCTCCAGCAAAAATCCTCTCACTGTACTAATCATTTTTTTCGGTCCGGCAGTTTCAAGAATTCAGTTCACGTGTGAATTAGAGCATAACAAACAATTACCATTTTTAGACGTTACTTTAATTCACAACAACGATGGTACGCCAAACCTACAGCATCGATTGAACTTTTTATCAAATCATCCAATGACTCATCAATTAAATGTAATAAGGAGCGCTGACAAAAAAAATTCTCCAATTTTTTCACATTTTCTTTAATAATTCAGAAAATAAAAATACCCGTGTTTTTGATTTTTCCATTAGAGCACTAGTGCAACTGTATATCACTTTATATATCACATGCAAATGACGATTACAACAACAATTTGTATGGCGGGTGCGATGATTTTTGTAACTTTGACCAGTGATAACTTTAAGAATTTTATTTTTTTTTTTTTTGAGAAAAGAAAAGATACGGATCTTTTTATTTTTCGAATTCTTCAAGGAAATCAATTAAAATATACGGTCAGCATTCCTCATTGACAATACGATCTTTACGGATTAAGCTCAGATAAGTTTCATGACAATTGTACACTACTGGTCAAGCAAATATTGAGTCAAAATTATTATCCTTTTAAACTAATAAACCAACGGATTTAAAGGATTTTTGCGCGGCTAGCGACCAACGCGACGGGGAGTACCGAACAACATTCAACATGCAAACATAGAAATTCAATACATTGGCAAAGTGTTATGCAAAAATGTTCCTGAGCTTAAAATGGTATATTGTCGCTTTACTATAAATTCCGAGTTCCGCATAAATAATTTTTGAGAGAGTATAACCACGTATTTTTGCGCGGACCAATCGAAACAAACAAATTCTTTCTCTTCATTGCTTTAAAATTGACATCATTAATTATAAAAGTCAAAAGTTTGTCTGTTTGTCTGTTTGTAAATTGTCGATCGCAAATTTTCAGCGTGAACCAACATACATCCGACGTGCTTGAAGAGTTCCGAGGAACTGAAGCAAAGTGTCGTTTTGCATCGCCTTTTATAAGCCGAAAGCCAAAGAAAAGGCAATGCAATAGTAGATTCTTTTGTATTGCCTTCTATGAGTCAAAAAAAAGCAATGCAAAAGAAGATTCCCACGTGAATCTATCTACGTCCGACCTGCTTGAAGAGTTCCGAGGAACTAAACTGTTTTGCATTGCCTTTTTTAACCCAAAAAAGCAATGCAAGCCTAACTTCGAATGGCAAGAGAAATCAACAAGGGGAACCTAGAGATAGAGAACGAGAGACCTTCCCTTGTTAGAAAGGTCGAAACCGAAAAATAAAGCGCTCTTATTGTGGGAGCACTCTCCCTTGAAAGAACAGTATCACCCGGCGATACCTTCAAGCGAATTGAACAGAGGTATTCATACATTTGAAACTGAGTATATTGTGTGAAGTATAACATTTATACAACGCAAATAATTAGTAATTTTCAAATGAGAAATTTGTTCAAGTAATTTCAGGGAGAATATAAATGTTTATGTGTGTGTGTGTGTGTAAATGTGGAATGGAATAAACGAATAAACTATTTTATGCACGTGGCTTCATTCAGTAATATTCTCAATGTATTTAGGAGGGGCATACTTACTACACGCAATCTGTTGTGTGTTACAATAAAAATTTTATGTTTGTTTATTAAGGGGCGTATTCAAATATTTTTTTTCATATGTATGAAATGAAGTTATGTGGCGTATTCAAATATTTTCTTTGTAAGGAATTATTTGTATGGAACAAAATGATATATTGATTCTCTTTGTACATTTTTTTGGTTGATGTTAAATCTTTGGTTTCTTCGGCAAAGTCTTAGAGTTTTGTTAGTAGAAGTCACCAGTATTGGTGAAAATGTCGGGCAGTTGGACATGGGGTCAATTTTTATGCTTATAAAATTATTTTCGATTGTATGAGAGTCAGACCATTGGTTTCTTTCGCAAAGTCTCAGAGTTTTGTTAGTAAAAGTCACCAGTATTGGTGAAAATGTCGAGCAGTTGGACATTGGGTCAATTTCAAAAATACCTTGGAATGTATGGGTGGTACACCATAGGTTTCTTTGGCAAAGTCTTAGAGTTTTGTTAGTAAAAGTCACCAGTATTGGTGGGGCAGTTCGAGGGAAGAAGCAGTACGGGGGTAACCGGTTGTATGGAGAAATGGTAGTACGGGGAAAACAGTAATGAGGAGAAAATGATATTACGGGAGAAACGGTTGTACGTTTTTACGGAGAAAACAGTAGTGCGGGGGAAGGGGCTGTCCCTAAATTACGTAACACATTTTTGGCTTGTTACCCCCCCCCCCGTCGTTGTCACACACTGTCACAATCACATGACCCCCTTCCCCCTGTTACGTAAGAAAACTGAGGAATTTATTTTTTAACAAAAACAAGCAAATGTTATGACGTTCAACGTGGTATCTTATGATTTGTCAAAACTAGAGAAAGATAACTAGTCACCACGTCACCAAGTGAAACAGGTGATCACAAAAAAGTTTTTCGTATGCGATTTTGACCAAATTTAATTAAAAATATAAGTTTTTGGTTGTAAAAGTGTTCGTTACGTAACATTTCTACAAACCCCCCCCCTTCCTAAAGCCCGTAACAATCTGTCACAAATTCTTGTAACCCCCCCCCCCCTGAGTGTTACGTAATTTAGGGACAGCCCCGAAACGGTTGTGCGGGGGAAATGGTAGTACGGGGAAAACCGTAGTGAGGAGGAGGAAATTGTAGGACGGGAGGAACGGTTGTACGGAGGAAAAGTAGCACGGTGATAACGTTTGTACAGGGAAACGGTATTACGGAGAAAATTGTAGTACGGGGAAAAGTGTTGTTCGGTGGAAACGGTAGTACGGGTGAAATTGTAGTACGGGGAAAACAGTAGTGAGAAGGAAATTATAGGACGGGAGAAACGGCTTTACGGGGAAATAGTAGCACGGTGACAACGTTTGTACGGGGAAATTGTAGTACGAGGGAAATTGTAGAACGGCAGAAACGGTTGTACGGAGAAAAAGTAGCACGGTGGTAACGTTTGTACGGGGAAATGGTAGTACGGAGAAAATTGCACACCCTTGCATACATTTTAGTATTAAAGTCGCAAATCTCCGACCTAGCGGACAAGAATGCTTAATGTCCGCGTAGCCCTTAGGGGCGGGGGTATTTGCTAGTTATGTTATAATCTGTTCTAATTTCCAATTCACTGCGAACTCTCTTTTCTCTATCCGTAACAACGAATACTGTGAAAAATGATAGTTTATCGCAATCTGAAAACTCGGAAATTTTGCGAAGTCGGATGAATTTTAAACCGCGCGCACAATATAAGCCAACGGTTACGAATCGAAACCTGTTCACTAAGACGAAACAAAAAACTGAAAAGGAAAATCTGTATGGTGTTGTATACGACCTACCTTGCCATGGAGACGGGAGTGGATCGCCTTGTAACTTAGAGTACGTGAGAAACACAGGTCACAAATTAGGAACAAGAAATGAAAAGAATGAGAGTTTGGGAGGCCCAAAAATGTATGGGGAAATAAAAGTATCCAAAAGCTTGGGGCACCAACCGAAAAACAAAAGGTTTTTGATCCCTGATAAAGATTGTATATAGGCGTAACTTGATACGAGACGATTTGGGGGTAGCTCAAGAGCGTTAACGTCAAAAATTCAACGACTTTCAAGTAATTGAGTTCATGTAGTTCAAGTAATGAGAGAATCCATCGGTTGTTGTGGTGCAGTCGAAAGGTCTTAGGATACCCTTAAAATCGGCATAAAAAAGTAGACCAGAGGGTGTTTTCGTCCATATGTCCCACATGGTGGTGCAATATTCTCATGAATTTCAATCATGTGGGACATATGGACGAAAACACTGCCTGGTCTAATTTTTCTATGTTAATTTCAAGGGTGTCCTAAGACCTTCCAAATACTCCACAACAACCGATGGATTCTCTCATTACTTAAGTGAATATGTGCCTATGAAAGTCGTTGAAATTTTGACTTTAACTCTTTTAAGCTACCCCTAAATCGTCTAGAATCAAGTTACGCCCATATACAATCTTGATCAGTGATCAAAAACCTTTTTCATGCTTCGAGGCCAAAATCGAAAGAAATTTTAAAAATTTTCTCTCGATTTTGGACCTCTGCATGAAAAATTTTTTGTGTATCTGTTTTGGAGACTGAGCTCTGCTCGGTCTACAACACGCGAAATTGCCATAAATCAGTCGTTAAAAACAGACACACAAATAACTATTTCATGCTTCATATGCGGTGCGAAAGTAAAAATTTCATCCCATGGGACGAAATATGGGATAAAATTTTCGCCCCGTGGGATGAAATTTTTTTTACTTTCGCACCGCATATGAAGCATGAAAAATATAATACACCACTCGGAGATACTTTCGTAGCAGAAATATGCCCTCATTTTGTCCTTTCCTAACCATCGAAAGAAACAACCAAAAAAAAGTGGCACCGATCGGATTTGAACCGGTGACGCTCGGCAGCCCAAGCGAAATTTCTCATATATCTCGCTGAAATATATTTTTAGTCCTTCTCTCGTATGAGAATTTAATGGACAGCAGAAATATGTCCTCATTTTGTCCTTTCCTAACCATCGAAAGAAAAAAAAAGTGGCGTCGATCGGATTTGAACCGGTGACGCTAATCAGTCCAAGCAAACTCTCTCATGTATCTCCTTGAAGAACATTTTTAGTCCTTCACTCGTATGGAAATCTAATATGAAGCAGAAATATGTCCTCATTTTGTCCTTTCCTAGCCATCGAAACAAACAACAAAAAAAAAGTGGGGCCGATCGGATTCGAACTGGTGACGCTAGGCAGCCCAAGCAAACTTTCTTATGTATCTCGTTGAAATATATTTTTAGTCCTTCACTCGTATGAGAATTTAATGGACAGCAGAAATATGTCCTCATTTTGTCCTTTCCTAGCCATCGAAAGTAACAACAACAAAAAGTGGTGCCGAAAGTAAATTTTCTTATGTATCTCGTTGAAGAACATGGGAAGCAGAAATATGTCCTCATTTTGTCCTTTCTTGATCATCGACAAAAACAATTAAAAAAAATTTCTGTGATCGGATTTGAAGCGATTTTCTAGTTTGGGAGCTTTCGAAGAGCTTTTATTATTTTTTTAGTACACTCTATTTTCTAGTCATCTACGTCATGATGCAATTTTCTGATTTCACCAACGCAATGGACAAATTGAGCACATATTTTTGAATTAGAAAATACAAGAGTCAGAACGTTCCTATGGCCATATTTAAATAGAGGTTTTAGAAAATAATCCTTTACAGTCTTGTTTGAGGAAATGTTTTGAAAATTTTGAATGCATGTTCTGAAAGGACAAATTGAGGACCAATTCTTACTGTACTTAACTTTTTAGTACAAAACACTTTAAAATCTAGTAACACACTTTTACACTATCGAAGTGTCAGTACACTAATTTGAAAGTGTCAAGAATTTAGACAAATTGAGGACAAATTAATGGCATCACCAATTTTGCTCAAATTTTTATCGTTTTCAAAAAAGCGATAGGTAGGACAAATTTTTTTGTGTCGGACGCATAGGACAAATTATTTGTGCAGATAAAATAAAAATCTGAGTCGATGACTACACATTTGTAGCAGCACCGATTGAAACTGTAAATGTTATTTGGCACACGTATCAAATCCGGTAATTGCAAAATACGAACTAGGGCAGCCTTTGGGAAAATGAATGGAATAATATTCAGTGCTTGTGCTACGTTTTATTACACTTTTATGTACACTCTGAAATAATGCAGTTTTTTGCAAAAAATGCAAATGTGAAATTTATAATGTAAAGTACATCCCTCCATACAATTTAGTAGCGTTAATTTCATTGTGTGTAATAAAAGTCTTGCTTCCTGAGAACGCCATAGCGCCGCTTACTTATTGAAACTTTTCAGAACGTTAAACATGCTGTAAGCGGCATTCACAATCTGAAACGTAGACCAAAATATTTAGTCCTCACTTCCCAACATCAGATTCTATCCAAAGTGTGCTCCACTCACCGATGTAAATTTATCCAAATTCATCGGGTAAATGAAAACGACCAATTGTTGAGGCCGTTTGATCATTTCGCACCAGATGATGATGCACCTTTTCGTTTTTTCCGACTGATCCATCCAGTTGGACTCAAAGGCGCAATAGGACAAGCGACTGCTTTTCACAGTAATTTCATTTGCCAGGTGCATTATAGGGAATATGTCGGAAATTCCGTAGAGCAAAACAACAAGCAGAAATGCAATATAGAAATCTTGAGCACTCTGGAAATGCAAAATTTCAATTGGCTCATTTTAGGAGTTAATCGTACACCCAGGGGGGGGGGGATCCAAGAGAGTGAATTTTGCGGCCATATTTGATGATAAAATCTACGGTGCGATGGCTGATGTTAAAAAAAAAACATATTTCAGAAACAGTAGACTAGAATCGTATTTTTTACTTATTATGCTTTTTTACCAACGAACTTTGGCTTCTCAAGCTGACCCAGGAGTGCCAAGGGACTTTTGCGAAAGCCTACACCGAGGGTAAACTCGGTACCGTGGGGTTGCGGGCTATTGGCTGTCTGATATGGCCTGCATTCAGCTCCAACTCTTGGTTGAGGTGCCTATTGTCGCTGTAACGCAGAGGCTCTGGTAGATAGTGAACTTCATTCTTCCTGGACAACCAGGTTGGAGAAGAGGTAGTAGAGAGATATCGGTCCCGACCCGACCTAGGACTTGCGACAGCGAGCGCAACTCTGTCGCTAAAGGCTTTATACTAAGTACGCTCGCTCTAATTGGACTTATCTTAATTCGTCGCTCATAGAAGCCGTTGTAGGAGAGAGGAAAAGTTCACAATAGTAAATAGGTAAGTAATAAGTAAATAAGGTTACATTTCTAATTTAACACGCGTAAGATTATTTAGCATGACACAATGGACCATGTCTATTTCGACAAAAGTGACGTAAATTATTATTTTAAACAAAAAGTTGCTCCACGACATGTCTAAAAAATGCACCAATTTTTTTTATAAAATTAATTAAAGTAATAAATAAAAGGAGCAGTTCAGTTAGTACAACCGCCGAAATCGCAAAAAAATGAGCGATGGCGGACACTTAAATTGAATTTCAAATCACAATGTAACTCTTTATTACACTGAAAATTGTATGGTTTTTGATTGCCAGCGTAAATACCGCTCATAACATACTAAATACTATTCGGTAGTACATTGGGCCTCCGTAAGTTCGTTTGCGACTGTCAAATGGGGCTAAAATTTTGTAATTTTTTTCAAGAAAAACAACAAAATAAAAAAAAAACTGTACGTTTTCAAGGTATGTTTTACGTCTGTTAAAATAAACTTGTGAAAATAGCCGTGGACCATTATTGAATTTTTTTTAGCTCGAATGATGGGAAATTGCAATTTTCGCTTCCACTTATCAACAAAAATATTTCTTCTTATTTTGTAAGTAGCTTAGTGGTTTGATTGAGAACCTGAACAAAGTGAATTAGCTGAAATGGCTAAAAATTGAATTGGAGGAATTAAAAATTCCGATAAAAGCTAAGTTTCACAACCGGTAATCGCAAGACATTCAACTAAAAAGCTCGAATTTAGCAGGAAAAGTTTTGACAATCCTACAATTCATGTAACTTAAGACGCTCTTTATCGGCCTGTGGTGCAGTGCTCTATTCTGTGCATTACGTTAGCATGAGAATAAGTTTAACTTACATATGCCAGACTGTAAGCTACTCCGCAAATAAAAACGGCACCTGTAACTATTTGAACCAAAAACAATGTCGAAAAAAAGGACCGGAAACGCTCAATTGTGCTGGAAATAGTATATTTTGTAACTCGTGATGGAAAGTTGAATTTTTTGGGACTAGACGAAGCCGAGTAGGACAAGCTTACGAACGTGTCCCAAAAAATTCCACTTTCATCACGAGTTACAAACAACGTTTTTTGCTCCGTTATGATCATAATGAGACGAAATCATACAAACGAACATACTGAAATCACTGTACAACAATTTCATGCACACTTCATTGCGGCCGAAAAAGTTTATATGAAATTTATTTTTCGGACGCATATAGCGGCCGAAGAAGTACTTTTGTGTGCTCAGCTTCTCCTCGTTATGACCAATTTATAACGTGGCCGGTACACAAATTACTATTCCGGACTCAAACAACACTAACAAAAATTTTAAGTTTTCGATCGTAGTTGCCGTTACGAAAAACGTCGAATTATGGTCATTAGGAGCAAAAAAATTTGTTTTTTATATTTTTGGCAATGTATGTTGCGCCAACGTACTCGAATAAGTTGTTATGAGCACGGATTAGGCGAATGAACTCTTGGTTGAATGATCTCCTCGATAATACTTCAGAGGAGACAGTCTCGACTGATTGTTTTCTGATTGTATGACCTAAGCATCGCAGTTGATCCCCAAGAACTTCGTATTCAATGGAATAATTGTACATGATGTACCAAATGAGTAACACCAAATAGTGCGAAAAAAGGCTGCACAATATTGCCGATACTGTAAAAGCGTATGTCATACAATACAAAATGACGTCGTAATCAGTTCCTAAATCAAAACGAATATCCAAAGGCAACATTTTCTCACTAGTAAATATTGGCAAATGTGAAAAAAGCATTAACACAACAGTTGCGAATGTACAAATTGTGTACACTTTCTTCAGTTTTTTCGTTCTTCTAAGTTTCTTGTTAACTTCATGCGATTGTTCATAACTCGCGCTGCAATGTCTCACAACGGGATCATTTAGAAATGCCAAAATTTCATCCTTTCGCCATAATAAATATACCAATTTTACATATAATACCACCGTGCCAATAACGCAGTCTAACAAAAAAATAAACTGCTCGCCATTATCGGTTATGAACGCGCACGTAGCAATGAGTGATACAAATAAAATATGTTGAATCACAAAGAATAACTTTCTGAACAACTTGTGGCTTTGAGGCTCTTCTCCGTCCACCCAAAAACGAATTCGACGATAAAAATGAATCAGTTGACCAAATGTCTCTGTTTCAATTTGGAACATTTTCGATTTTTCCTTATTTATTACGTTGCGTCCTCTAAGAATCCTATCCAATTTACTTTTGATTCAACATGTTTGCATAATGTTTCTCATCGGCATCACTTTTCGAATCGACTCAATATTTAATGAAATTGATGTGACTATGCAATATGCTGAGCGTATTTTCATGCAGTGTTTTCTTAGGGAAATTGGAATAATTGAACGTAAATGGATGTTATTGGAATATGGACAAGAAGCGCGTACAAATGTGCCTTAAATAGCTATTCTATATTTCCCTTTATAATGTACTTACTCTGCAGCCCGAAGCACTTAACTAATTTCCATACAAATGTGTGCATGGTTTCGCAAGATCCATTCATTGGACACCTTGATGAGCATTTTCCACGCAGACATAATCGAAAATTTTTCATGGACACAAAAAAAGCGACATTTTTACCTCTTTTGTCCGCGATTTTCTCCGGAACCACTTGATTATTGTTCATTAAAAAACATTTATGAAGTTCGGTTGAGATCGGACTGAGTTCAGTGCTTTCACTTAAGATTTACGCTTAATTTCATGACTCGGAAGATCGGTGGTTGCCTTACACAATTATCCAAATGCAACGCAGTTCTTCCATTACGCTCTGCGTTTTAGTTCCTAATGCTTCACTCAACTCAAAAGATCTGCACTTAACTAAACGAAGCACATGCACGAGACCAGTACGCATCAGAGTAGATGTGGCAAACAGAATTAGATGTTGAAAATAGACTCGAACGTATCTATGTAAATGTTGCCTTAACTCTCAAGTGTACACAATTACGTCCACATTCAATTGGACTGGAAATTGCCGAAAGGGAAAAATTTAAAAATCCGTACGAAACAACGACGCTAAAAACCTCTCCAAGCCTTTATAACAAGCCTAAAATTATAAAAGACCAAGAGCACTTAGGAGAGGCCTCTGGACAAAAAAGTTCGTCTCTTTTTTCTCTACAACACTGCACAAAAAACCTAGTCATTAAAGGAATATTCACGAAAAACCACGATACATCGTGTAGGGTCGCGTAGCGTGAGCTTGACCCATGTGAAGGACACCACAGCCCGAACCACTGCCCAGATTTCTATTAATTAATTTTTTGTGATTTTCTGATGTCCACATCTTTCATTCAAAACCTTGAAGAGCGATTTCCGTTCTAATTTCGCAGAGATAAGTGAAAAAGTTCCACCAATCTTCAAAAATCCACGTTTTGACCACTTTTTCGGCCATAACTTCGAGAGTTTTCGACCGGTTTTGCCGAAACTAAATCCTGATCTCAAGTTTTAGATTATCTTTAAGGAAAAAAAAGTTTTTGAAAATCGGATAAGATTTACCTGATTTATGTAGAAAAAACACGTTGAGCCCTAGTAGAGATTCAGTTTTAGGGCCCTGGCTGAGTTCAAAAGGTCAAAATTAAAGCAAGTTTCTTCCAAAATTGTCAGACATGCCCAGACCTTTCAAACAAAAAAAACTATAAAAATCGGAAAAGATTTGCTCGAGCTCTGTACAAAAGACGTCGTGGTAAACGCAATAGACACTTTTTCGAAGCACTGCGTACGGGTCTAAAATCTATAGCGAATTGTACGATGTACGGTGTCGATATCTTACACATTGTCCACATTTAAATAGCATCCATTTACGTTCAATTATTTGAATTTTCTTAAGAAAACATTGCAGGAAAATATGTTCGGCACATTGCGTTGTCACACCAAATTCATTAAATATTAAGTCGATTCGAAAGGTGATGCCGATGCGCGACGTTATGCAATGTTATGTTGAATCAAAAGTAAATTGAATAGGATTCTTAGAGGACGCAAGACGATAAATAAGGAAAAATCGAAAATGTTCCAAATTGAAACGGAGACATTTGGTCAACTGATTCATTTTTATCGTCCCTTCTTCCAAAACAACTGATATCAATTTGGCTGATGCTTGCAGCTTCGAAACGCAAAAATTCTTTAGAAATATTTCTGATTGAAAAAATGCGTCGCAAATGCCGGACCTCTACTGTTTTCCCCGTACTACCATTTGGTGACCGAGTCTGAAAAATGCGGAAAAAAGTGGTTGTCTTTAATGGACGATCCCTTAGTGAAAATACACTTCGTCTTAGAATTTTCCGTAGAATCCAGAAAAAATATTTTCAGGGAAGGAAGTCAAACCTTAGCTATATGGTTCCGCAGTCTATGTATCTTAATTTTTTGTTCGTATTGGGGACTAAAGTCACGAGCGCATTGCTACCGCGCGCCCATGATCGAAAGACTATTTTAAAATTATCTGCTGAAGAAATATTTTCTGCTTGGAATAATGTTTTACGTCTATTAAAAAAACTAAGAAATGCCAATGACAAATTCCTTCGGAGAGATGTATGTACTACATATCTTGAATTCCACAGATGGCACCTGCACTTGTTCTAGAATTATTACAAAAAATAAATGAAATGTGAATAGCCCAGGCACAAAATCAAAAACACTCTTTTATTCAGTTTCCTAATCAATGGACTCCTTGAAGGTTTGGTAAAACTGAAATACGTAAGAAGAACGAAGCTCTTCGAAAATGGGTCTTTTGTGTTTACCACGACGTTTGTAACCAGTTGAATTTCGATCCGACAGTTGGTTACTTTTTCGTTTCGGTCTAAAGGAGAGAAAAATGAAAAAAAAAAAAAATTGTCCGTCCGTCCATCCGTCTGTCACCTCGATAACTCGAGTAAAACTCATCCGATTTTCAAAAAAAAATTTCCTTGAAAGGTAATTCCAAAATCTTTAATGGAGTTGAATCTGGGCACCGTTAACCCAATGGCCGCCGAGCTAGGACTGTTTAAATGATTTTGGTCTTTTGTATATAACTCGAGTAAGTCTTTTCCGGTTTCGAATTTTTTTTTTTCGAATTCTACGCATGCTCGGCAATTCATGGAAAAAACGTTTTCGATTTTGATGGATTCAGCCAGGACTCCAAAAATTTAGCCCAAACTAGGGCCAAACGTGTTTTTTCCACATTAGAAAGATAATCAAAAAATGATTACGACATCGAATTTGGACAAAATCGACTACAGCCGAACGATTTTAACTTTGGATATTTCTCTTGTTCAAAACAAAAGAAACATCAGAAGTTGAAATCGTGTGGGTGTTAGACCTTTCGAGGCTATATGGTCGAAAAAGTGGTCAAAAAAGTGGTTTCTTGAAGGTCGGTGAAACTTTTGCCTCTTTTTATTTGGGCGTATGGATATTCACATCATATTTACAATTACATTTCATTCCTATTTTTGTACAGTATCATTATCATTATCATCGTCTATTTCTGTGTAACATTCTTGACGATGCCGGGAGGATAGCATGGCTAACAGGTTCGGCATTTCCATGGTGATGATGTTGAGTTTTCCATGCGAGCCTTACATATTATGTCGAGCAACCATCGTGCACACATTGTTTCTTCATTCTTCATTCTCTGAAGAACTAGTCGGGGTTCTCATGTCGACAAATTTCACCATTAACTTCTCCTTCGTCCACAAGGTGGCACCAAAGCACCGCGCAAACTACTGAGCTCCATATGTGAGTGACGTCACATTTTTCTTATGTACTTTGATTGTTCATTTCGGGCATCGAATCCCGAAACTACCCAATTTATGAAACTTGGGTTAACTTAAGGATGTTCCTTACAACATGTTTATTACAGAAAAAACCCATACCTCCTGGGGATCGAACCCGGGTTTTCTGCGTGGAAGGCAAGCGCGTTCACCACTTGCCATTCCATCCCCACAACCCAATTTGTGGATGAAATTTCATACACTTAAGAGTTAAGGCAACATTTACTTAAATACTTTCGATTCTTTTTGCAACATCTATTCTGTTTGCCACATCTATTCTGATACGTACGGGTCCCTTATCCCTTACATATGTTTATTATTATACTTCTGGGACTCATGGCTCAACGGAAAAATGTTATTCGTCTGCATTAGAACAGGAAAAAAGATTCACCACAATGTATTGTACTACTGTGTCTTAAAAAATGTATCCGTATTTCCAGCTTGAAAAGTTGTCTATCGTTCGTATACAGAGGACTTGACTGAATTTGGCCACTTCATGGACTCTATAGCCTGAACATTTCAACAGATCTCTATGAAGGTTTGTAAGATTGCTATCTATCATTTGACACCCTAATAAGTAGTTTCCATGCTACACTTGCTATTATGACCGACCCTCGAAAAACCATGGTTTCGAAAACTCCAATATCTTATTTTTCCGGAGCAGCTTCACCGATTTGGCTTATCTAGAAACTTGAATAATGCGATGCATGTATCCTACAGCAAACATAAGTAATTGACACCCAATACTCCATGCCTAGGCAAGTTTCTGTTGCAGATCGACGGATCAAAAACAATTGCGTTAGGGGTCGTTTATAAATTACGTATAAGGGAAAGGGGGAAGATATGAGACAAGCATGACAGGTCTAACAAATTTAGGTCAAATTTGATCCTTTTTGTGTGACAGGGGAAAGGGGGCTCTGGAAATCTTTATTTTCGCATTACGTTGTTTTTGAATGGCTCCTTATCATTTGTAGAGATTGAAACTGTAAATTTTATTTGGCACACGTTCAAATCCGGTAATTGCAAAATACGAACTAGGGCAGCCTTTGGGAAAACGAATAGAATAATATTTAGTGCTCGTACTATGTTTTATTAGATTTTTATGTACACTCAGAAATAATGCAGTTTTTTGCAAAAAAGGCAAATGTGAAATTCATAATTTAAAGTACATCCCTCCATACAATTTATCCACTAGTTTTGACAAATTAATTTGATTGTATTTGGTTTAAGTGTAGAAAAAATCTTGCTTGCTGAGAACGCCATTGCGCCGCTTACTTCTTGAAACTTTTCAAAACGTTGAACATGCTGTAAGCGCCATTCACAATCTGAAACGTAGACCAAAATATTTAGTCCTCACTTCTAACATCAGATTCTATCCAAAGTGTGCTCCACTCACCGATGTAAATTTATCCAAATTCATCGGGTAAATGAAAACGACCAATTGTTGAGGCCGTTTGATCATTTCGCACCAGATGATGATGCACCTTTTCGTTTTTTCCGACTGATCCATCCAGTTGGACTGAAAGGCGCAATACGACAAGCGACTGCTTTTCACAGTAATTTCATTTGCCAAGTACATTATAGAAAATATGTCCGCAAATGCGTAGAGCAAAACAGCAATCAGAAATGCAACAAAAAAGGGGCCCTGATAATATAAAAGTTTTATACATTACGTTGGGCCCTCCGAAAGTAATTTATTACATGAGGACACCATTTTGTGATTAGAGCCAAACTGACAAGTATTTTTTTAAGTAACAAGAAACTGCTGTTTTGACGAGTCAGGCAAGCTATAGAAAAGCTCTTTGAAAGGAATATTGATCTATGCTTGTGCTTCATCGACTTAGAAAAGGCATTTGATCAGATACAGGCAAAAGGGGTGCTTAGCGAATACGGGATTAACGGAAGTCTGTTGGGTGCCATTAAAAGCATTTATTTAGGGAGCAAGACTGCAGTAAGAATAGATGGTGAAATTAGTGAGGCTTTCGAGGTTAATGAAGGCGTTCGTCAGGGTTGTTGTCTCTCTCCTCTTCTTTTCACAATTTTCATGGACACGATCATCAGGCATGCCAATTTGCAGGGAGATATCGAAGTTGGGGAAGTTATTATGAAAATACTGGCCTATGCGGATGACTTAACTCTATTAGCAGATAGTACGGGATGAGGATAAGTGTAAGAAGTAGCGACCCAGCGCGGCTTATGGCTAAAGTGACTTGTAACACAATGCACGTATACTATGAACTAGGGAGCAAAAAGGGCGAACCAAGTGGATCACTTCCACTAATAGTGTTTCAACGTTCACGCTCTCCTAGTATAGTGCACAGGTACCAGCTCTTGATATGCGAAGGTTGAAGTAATGGATCAGGGTCCAATGTATAATGTCTTATTGCCGGCCCATGCGAAAGCTGGCTGAATTTTACATAAAAATTTACGAAAAATGTACCGAAAATGTGTCATCATGTAATGGATCATTTTCGCAGGGGGCACATTGTCATGTAATGATCAACTTTCGCATGGGGTGGACAGTAAGTTTATGTTAATAGTTATTCGTTGCCCAAAGGAAACGATTTCTAATGGACTTCCATCCATTGATGGTCTATTATTCGCTTGTGTTGGAACAGAATGGAAATAGTATTTTACAGTGGATGCGGCGAAAAGCATTCATTTCATAAGGGATCAATTTTGTGATACGAGCCAAACTCAAGAGTATGTTTTTAAGCAACAAGCTTTCGAAAAACTGTTATTTTGACAAGTTAACAAGTAGAGTTTGCATATCCGAGCCGAAGGCGAGGTATGCTACTACACGTGTCAAAATAACAGTTTTTTTTCAAAGCGGGTGAGTTATTTTTTTGCCTACCCCTCCGAAAAGTAGGTGTTTCAAGTACATTTGGCCCCCAACGAAAAACGTTACACAAAACATTCATTCATATTTCTATTGCGACATTAGCTTCCACCAAAAACATTATGCGACGATGTGATCGATCCTTTTGATAATCCACGCTGAAAGATGCAAACTAGGGGGATCGATTTTCCGTTTTCTTCGGGCGGCTTAAGGAAGGGCCACTCAAAACATTTAGATGTTTCACTTCAACTAGCACAAAATCGGTAGATTCAAAAGGTCGCGTTTTGGTGCGTCTGAGCTCTACCAAAAAAAATGGTTGACATATTATTGAGCACCTAAAATTTGTTTCAACATTTCACATTTCCTTAATTGAGAAAAATTGGGAAAAATGAATTTAGGATGCAAACTGGGCAAACAATATTTTTTACGGAGTGTCAAAGTTCGTCGTTGTCGATTTTTCGACGAAAATTATAGCTTTCAACAATCATAACTTTTGAAAGTCAATGACAATGTGACCGTTCTTTATGTCATTTTGCAGGATATTTCGTGTAGTATTTTGCTAAAATAGTGGACACACAGTTCTCGAATGTATTCAAGATCCCCATTTCCCAAATCTCCATTTTTTGCAACAAAAAAAAAAAGAATGAATAAAAACTGAAAAAAGTCGTCCAGATTCGATTAAAATGGAAATAAAAATGATAATTGTTATCAAAACGCTAAAAATTTTGACATTTTACTTCATTTCGAACGAATCTGACTTGTTTTTTCAAGCTAAAACTCGCACCTAATCATTTAAAACAGATCGCACTTTGAATGTAAATTCTTATAAAATTAAAATTTTTTGATCACACTTCTACCTCAATATGGATCCCGATTCATCGCAAAAAATGATCACATCAACGTCAGAAATGAGATTTATTACAACGTCAATGATGTGGTGAATGTTGGTTTACCAGGATTTGGGAAGCTTCCAAAGTGCCGAAGGAAATAATTTAGAGACAAACACGTCAGTACGAAAGAACATTTTAATTTAGAATGAGTTCATATAAACGTTGAACACTAGATTGTAGAACATTGTGGATTACTATGATAATATCAAATTGATATTCTAACAGTGAAATGTACTCATTGTTTTGAAATTATTTTTAGTGAGCAATAATTTTGTTGATTTTATTGATGTACTACCAATTACTGCAAATTTTGCAGTGAAGTCGAGTGAATTATTAATAACGTAAGCAATAGTGTCCAATGTTTTAGAAAATAGTTGAAAAATACACAAAATAAAAGTGATTAGCTGTTTGTGTTCATTGCTTTCATAAATCGTGCTAGAACAAGCGCGGCTGACACTTTCGATTCTGTGTTTTAAAATTGTTTTTCAAAAGTTTTAATGCATTTGCCTACGTTAAAATACATTCATAGCAAAATGCGTAGTGGACAACAATAAAACAACAAAATGTTGTTTCCACGTTAAAGATTTTCGGAGCAATATTTCAGATGAATCTGTTTCATTTTTTTCGCCGCTAGTGTGGGAAAGACTTTCCCATGAAGACACGAAATAAGTACATGTCCTCAATGAAATGTTCACTTTTTTTGGGGGCCAAATGTACGCGTATCACCAACTTTTCGGAGGTGATAGGTAGAAAAAATTTATTCGTTTACTTCGTTTACTTACATATGCCAGACTGTAGACTGTCCCGCAAATAAAAACTCCTCCCGTAACTGTTTGAACCAAAAATAATATCGCGAAAAACGATCGGAAACGCTCAATTGTGCTGCAAAAAATGTGTTTTTTATATTTTCGGCGATGTATGTTGATTATGTACTCGAATAAGTTGTTATGAGCGCGGATCAGGCGAATGAAGTCTTGGTTGAATGAATCTCTCGTCGAGGACACAGTCTCCATCGATTGTATTCTCATTGTACGACCTAATCGTCGCAATTGATCCCCAAGAACTTCGTATTCAATGGAATAATTGTACATGATGTACCAAATGAAACATATCATATGGATGAAAAAAAGCGCGCAGATTACTGACGATACTAAAAAAGCGTATGTCATACAATACAAAATGACGTCGTAATCAGTTCCTAAATCAAAGCGAATATTCAAAGGCAACATTTTCTTATTAGCATTTGGCAAAGGTGAAAAAAGCATAAACGCAGTAGTAACGCCTGTAGCAATTGTGTAGCATTTGATCAAATTTTTTATTTTTCTAAGTTTCTTGTTAACTTCATGCGATTGCTCGTAATTTGCACTGCAATGTCTCACAACGGGATTATTTAGAAATGCCGAAATTTCATCCTTTCGCCATACTAAATATACTAATTTCAGAGTTAAGACCACCGTGCCAATACCACAGTCTAACAAAAAAATAAACTGCTCGCCATTATCGCTTATGAACGCGCACATAACAAGGAATGATACAAATAAAATATGTTGAATCAAAAAGAATAACTTCCTGAGCAACTTGCGATTAGGAGGCTCTTCTCCGTCCACCCAAATACGAAATAGACGATAAAAATGAATCAGTTGACCAAATGTCTCCGTTTCAATTTGGAACATTTTCAATTTTTCCTTATTTATTGCGTTGCGTCCTCTAAGAATCCTATCCAATTTACTTTTGATTCAACATGTTTGCATAACGTTTCTCATCGGCATCACTTTTCGAATCGACTCAATATTTAATGAAATTGATGTGGCTATGCAATATGCTGAGCGTATTTTCATGCAGTGTTTTCTTAGGGAAATTGGAATAATTGAACGTAAATGGATGTTATTGGAATATGGACAAGAAGCGCGTACAATTGTGCCTTAAATAGCTATTCTATATTTCCCTTTATAATGTACTTACTCTGCAGCCCGAAGCACTTAACTAGTTTCCATAAAAATGTGTGCCTGTTTCCGCAAGATCCATTCATTGGACACCTTGATGAGCATTTTCCACGCTTAACTTGCAGAGACATAATCGAAACATTTTCAGGCCTCCCCATAGATCGCTATTTCTCCCGGTCCATTGCCACTTGTTGCCAATTCGTGCCTGCCGTTCTTTTGATGTCGTTGGTCCATCTTTGCGGTGGACGTCCCATTGGTCGTTTCGTTGGCGGCCGCCATTGCATAATTGTTTTCGTCCATCGATTGTCGGTCATTCTGGCAATATGCCCGGCCCAATTCCATTTTAGCGACGTTATTCGTGCCATGACGTCGGTGACTTTCGTTTGCTGTCGGATCCACTCGTTTGTCATCTTGTCTCTGAATGAGATTCCTAGCATTGCCCTTTCCATGGCCCTTTGTGCAACTCTCAACTTGTTCGCCGATGCTTTGGTTATTCTGAGAGTTTCGGCTCTGTATGTCAGGACTGGCAGCACACACATATCGAACACTTTCCTCTTCAAACTGTTGTTCATGTTGCTCTTGAAAATGTAACGCAATTTGCCGAACGCCGCCCAACCAAGACCGATTCTTCTTTTTATTTCAGCCGTTTCATTATCGAGACCGATTTTCATAACATGGCCGAGATACTTGTACGAATCCACGGTTTCAATTTCCTCGTTTCCGATTTTGATTGGTGTAGCGCCAACGATGTTTGTCATAACTTTCGTTTTCGACATGTTCATCTTCAAGCCATATTTTTGGGCTTCCTCGTTGAGCTGCAACAGCATCGCTTCAATCTGTTCCAGAGTCGTTGATGTCAGGGCAATGTCGTCGGCGAATCGAAGGTTGTTCAGAAACTTCCTATTTATGTTGATTGCCAATTCGCTCCAATCAAGCTTTTTGAAGACCGTTTCCAGAGCTGACGTGAACAATTTTGGTGAAATGGTATCTCCTTGACGGACTCCTCTTCCAATTCGAAATTTATCGGTGGTTTTATGCAGTTTGACGCATGACGTTGCGTGCTCGTAGATATATTTTATCATCCGAGTATATCTCGAATCAATCCGACAATCGTCCAAATTTTATCGCAGGGTCTAATGTATAATGTTTTATTGCCGGCCCATGCGAAAGCTGAATTCTACGAAAAATGCACCGAAAATGTGCCACCATGTAATGGATCATTTTAGCAGGCGGCATATTGGCATGTAATAATCAACTTTCGCATGGGGTGGGTAGTAACTTTGTGTTAATAGTTTATTCGTTTCCCAAAGGAAACGATTTCAAAATGGACTTATTGATGGTCCACGATTCGCTTGTGTTGGAATTGCTTATTGCACCCCTACTTAAACACAACTACATTTACGTTGTTAGCGTGGCTAATAGGGTGGGTCAATTGCGGGTCATTTTACGGTTGTAGGAACATAAGAGTATCATAAATACTTCTCCCGCTTTGTATTTATTGAAACTCCTTTGTTTGGTTTTATACACATACACATAAGATCCTTTTTGTTAGCCTGTC